>JAMKCH010085995.1:4617-23909 GCA_023653785.1 Ophioderma brevispina
CGATACAAACAATCCGCCAAAATATCAGTTGTTGGATGTTGGGTGCTATTGGGTGGTTAAATTTTGTCCTACCCATGGCCACACAACGAATGAAATGACACATCAGTCGTCTTGATTTAAATAAACCGCCTCAATGAATACATCTTTTCACCTAAGCGCGCATTGCATTATGAGAAAAAAGAGTATCTGAGCACAATGATCCAGGTACACTATTATTACACCTGGCCACCGCTAACACATACATTAATTTGTATCACTACCGATTAGTGTATATGCAAAGCGGCACCCACAGTATGTGGAAGAAGCGGAGGCAGCCATTGCTTTCTATTGTTGGTACTCTATGTTTTCTTTGTGGTCGGCAAAACATGCGAGACGGTGAATTTCTAAAGATTACGTAACGTTTTGCCTCTCTATCTATATAGAACCTCTTTGGTTATAACAGGTACCTGCTGACTAGCATCTTCCAGTTATAACAGGTTCCTGCTATGTGAATTGGGTCTTTGGACATACCAAATTCTTGAACTATTCTGATTAAAAATCATTAAATCTGTTTTATTATAAAATTCAAATCATTTGTGCACAAGGCTCATTTATTTGTGTTTGAAAGGTACTTCTGACCTTTGACATCCACGAGACGTCATAACAACAGTGTCAGTCAAAAAGAAGTTGAACGAGATTGTTGATTTTGTATTCAACAGCTGACACTCAAAATCTTCAATGCCTCCTTATTCCATTCTTCATTGGTCATGTATCTTATAATAAGTAATTACATTCCCTTATAATTTATTGGGTATGTAGGTCCATGTTTATTATCCTTACACAAGTTTGTATTATTACTATTTATTTTTTTTTCGTCTAACCGAGGGCATTGCATTACACGCTCTGCGTTTTGCAATGTCCTCGTCCAGTCGAATTTATTTATGTACAGATATTTCATGCCTGTAGTACTTTTAAATCAATATTATATTGATTCTATGTTATTGTCTAATTTCTGTATGTAAATATTGTTGATGGATAAATAAATGATTGATTGAACCTCCGTGAAGCACATTGAACAAGTATTCCTTCCCGCTTAACTGAAAAATGCAACCGAATTAAGAGGAGCTATCGTCATGTGAGTGCAACAAAGTCGTAACTGACATTTTTAGCGAAATTGAGTTATAAAATGAAAAAGTAGATCATTACGCTTAATTTGATATACATTTCAGGTGACAGTCTCAATTTATTGCAGAATTATTAAGCTAAATAGGCCTATTTAGGTGCAGATACGACTTTGTTGCACTCATAATTGAATTTCCCGTGTCGTGCAATAAAGTCGTAACTGGTAGATATGACTTTGTTGCACGACACGGGAAAACTAGTATGTAGATACGACATATTATTTCTTGTAAAGCGATGGTTTTTTAAAAAGGTGTATAAGTAAAAAATCTCCCAAAATATTTTGTGAAAAGAACATTTTAATTTGTTTACCAAATTTATGCTAATTTATGCTAACTTCGGCACAAAAAACCTTAAAAACATATGAAAAATGCACTTACGACCTTTTTTCACTCAATATTAGGCCCAGTACTTAATTAATTTACAAAAGTAAATGAATACGCATAATTTAACATATATTTTAAGTATAAGGCTTTTATTGCAGAGTTACTAGGCTAATTAGGCCTAATTAGGTGTAGATACGACTTTGTTGCACGACACGGGAAATCACGTGTGTAGTTACGCCATTTTAATTAGCCAATTCCTATTAGTCGACGTAAGTGGGAAATGAAATATTTATAAGATATATAAAAAAATACATTTTTATCGTGTGTAAGAATTATTTTCATTTGAAAATTCACAAAAGAATGAAACACAAAAATGCTTCTCCTGTAAAATCATGAAAATGTAGATACGACTTTGTTGCATTCACATGACGATATGTCTGTTTTACTGAAAGCATCCATTATTACAGCTGTTGACACAATGCTAATGCTTTAATGTAAATAACTAGCAAAAGAGTCATTCAGATTCAAATGAAGTTTTAAACACGTCGAGTACTTTTAGCAAAATAGGCAAAAATAAGCGCACTTTATGTAAGTAAGATGTAGTGCTAAAACTAAATCTAGGAATAAATTAATATATGAAGTCCTTTTCTACAGGGTGACCCGATAAAAACTTTACCTAAAATGAAAGTGATATTTTTCCACTTTCTGTAATTTGATATCTGTGGTTGAGTGGTTCTCAAGATATGTTCCACTGAATAAGTCAGCAAAAGTTGTCCACGGAGCATCATTTTTCTTAGGCATGGTTGAACACAATTGCAACATCAAAAGTAATCTTAACGGTCTTACGTTTAGTTTCTATCTTCCACATGTCCTCCCTGATTTGCGACGCACTTGGTAGCCCTGGAGTGCATGTGTTGAATAGCTCTTGATGTTACACGCGTTCTTCTAATTGCGGTAAACGCAATAGTAGTTTGTAGTTCTGGTGATGTGTTTGGGGGACCCTCATTGTAAGCTCTAGCTTTTACATCACCCCATAGCCAGGAATCTAGCGGAGTTAGATCCGGTAACCAAGGGGGCCATTCCACCGAATGCCCTAATCCAATGATCCGATTTGGAAAGAGTTCCTGAAGGCGGTTTCTAACCATTACAGACCTTACCTGTATGCTGGTGCACCGTCTTGAAGAAACCAGAATTGCTCTATTTCTTTGCTGCTGAAATATGCGCCGCAACTCTGGTTCCAACTGCATGCTATGATTTCAGATTTGAAAAGCCCGGTTGCCAAAACAATTGATGTGTACAGTACTTATCATTCCATCATGAAATACCCATGGACAAGTCTGTTTTTTTGTTCGTTGGACCATATCTTGAAAACCACTCAACCAAAATGAATACTTTTTTTCAGGCACAGGCAAGATGCTCAATTACCCATTCTTTATGTTAAATTAAAATCCACAGATATCAAATTCCAAAAAATGGATAAATATTACTTTTGGGTAAAGTTTTTATTGGGTCACCCTGTATATTCAGCCAGGAATATACAAAGGAAAGCAAACAACTGTGGCGTAGCAAAAGTGGTTCCCAATTGCAGCACTACAATAAGTCTCCAATTCCAACTAGTGATCATGCACGCATACGCACTTGTATTATGAGTCGTCTGCTTGCTTTTGGTTTTGAACTTGTCTAAATTAAGTTCAGCCACGAAATAGTGACGTTTTTACTCAATCAACGTCCATCCTTCTTGTTTTGTTTTGGCTTAGGGGTTTATAATTCTCGGATTTATAATTTTTTACCGCTGTAAAAGGAGATATGGTCCGCCCGGAGCCATAGTCCGGGCTCCATAGACGACAAGAAAATAAAGCGTGAAACTAATGTTGCGTGAAGAGTCAACTGAATCGAGTGCCCTATTTGTAGGTGGACTACGAGTCCGGAGGGCCATATCTCCTGCCACACCGTATTTAAATTTTAATGTTAAATTGCACTCAGGATAATAAGAACTTTGAGTAAGATTTACTGTGCCCATATTAATATTTTTTTATGATTTAATGTGAATGTATTTTTTGTTATTATAATAGCTAACTGTACATTATCAGTATTATTATCTAGACTTTTATTTAGTGGGTGGGTTTACATCCTGCATCATTGGCAGTCAAACAACAACACACTATGAGCCAATACATATGACCCATACTAAAAAGACATCAGATGCTAATGGGTTTATAAACATGTTAATTACGTCATTATACTTTCAGTTAGATATACCCCGTAATAAGAATAAACGTTGGATCCAAAAGAATATGGCGCATCGGGGTAACATGCTGAAGGAGATTAATGGTAAGCCATGTAAAACAGAATCAACGTATTTAAACAGGACTGATAAAGATCAGGCGAAGAACTTTTAGGTTAGGATAGTCGGTTTCTGTCATTACAGAGCATGTAATTTTAAGTTGTAAAAAGAAAGTTTAGGTTTGAGTTGAATGGTAGCTGTTTTTTGAGCCATATGCCAGTATACAGCGGTTTCATGTTTGCGTTTGTTACGATGTCCTCTCCCTTCTCTTTTCTGCCTCCCATCCCCCTTCCTTTCTATCTCGCTCTCAAATAGCACTAAAGTGCACCGCGGCTGTAGTTCCCAAGAGTACGTCATCTCTCTATCTGATACCAGAAAAGACCTTTATGGCATCGGTCTAGAATCTTGATGGGCGTCTTTTGATTGACGTCTTTGCAGAGCTTCCAGAAGAATGTTTTCTTATTTCCACTGTCTTTCAATATGCCTAAAATGTCTTGATGTCTTTTGCAAACGTTTCCTATGGTCAAGTCTGTGCTAATCTGCTCTAGTGTTCATTTTCTCTCTACATGACACTCTTCTATAACAGCACCTTTCAAATCAAAGAATCACATCTTTTCCTATAATTGCTTGTTAATCCAGTGACGCTCATTGGTATTCCCCAACGATGACGAGGTCTAAGGTTAAATAAAGCCATCGTAGACTTTGTTAAGGTTTTATGCCAGAGTATTAAGTATCAAGGTTTCGGGATGCATTATGTCTCTTATGCATCTGCACCCGCACAAACCTGAAATCTAAAAGGCGTTAATAATCTTGAGTAGAGGGACCAGATGGGAGTTGGGTCAAAATGAGGTTATTGTCGACCCTTTGTTAGAAGGGGAGGGAGAAAAGAGAGTTAGTTGGGTCATTTGGGGCAATTCCGTGACAGTGGAGAGCAGAGCATCATTCCTCAGTGGATTTGTCTTCTATGAAGGTTAATGAACAAATTTAGCGGGGGTCCCCCTCGAGAAAGTGTGGGCGGAATTCAGGAGGGGGGAAAATTCATAATACAGGGGTCAAAAATGAAAAATGCTTGGATTGCTGTAAAAAGGTAACCAAAGTGTTCTTCTTGTTATAAGGTTTAAAAAAGGTATAGTTTGTACTACCTACAAGGTATGGTTACCGAGGTATAAGACAAAATTCGTCAAATGTCAAAGGTCATCACCAAATGTTAAATCTTTAGTATTGCACCGATTTCTTTATAAATGGTCTCGAGATAAATGACAGACATTGACCTCTAGTGATCACCGAATTTTAAAACTATGTTAGACGGTGCAAAATGTTTTTGTTGCAGTCGCTGAGGAAAGATGAACAATTTGAGCCCATTGTGGAAGAAATCGGAGCAATATTTAAGATTTAACCTTTTGTGATGACCTTTGACATTTGACGATGTTTGTGTTATATCTCCATAACTATAAGTTGTAAGTAGTGCAAACTATACCTTTTATTAATCCTTGTAAAAAAGACGAACACTTTGGTTACCTTTTTACAGCAGTCCAAGCATTTTTCATTTTTGACCCATGTATTATGAATTTTCCCCTTCCTGGATTCCGCCCACACTTTCACGAGAGGCACCCCCGCTAAATTTGTTCATTAACCTTCATAGAAGACGGTCACGGAATTCCTCCAAATGACCCAACTAAGTGAGTGAGTGAGTGAGTGAGTGAGTGAGTGAGTGAGTGAGTGAGTATGGAGGGATACACACCAGTAAATAACAGGAGAAGCAGAGGTAAGTCCAGTGTTTTTGCGGACCATTTTCTAAGTGTACCCTATAAATGGCGAGATCTGGGTTGGAAATCATGGTTGCTATCAATATTAAGTATAACATCTGTAGGAATATCAAAAAAGGTTGACATTGATACGTTATTTTGATCAGACAAACCAATTTTAACCGTATTCTTACAGGGAACACCTGACTGAAAAGTGTTCTGTCCATGGTGCATGCTAGTCTTCACGGTCCAGCAGCTCGAACATTTTGGGGATAACTACCCTAATTCATGATTGATCGGGTAGGAGATACGATGATCTTCAAGCAGAATGTTTGCTTTAAGGTCTGAGATGTTGATGAGAACATTACGTTTTCATCTCGCCAAATTTGTACAGGAACGAATGGGACTCGTATTTACCGGTGTGAAACCGGAGAGATTGTTTTTTTTGGGGGGCTTGTATAGATGTGCGTAGTCACCTATGCTGTGTATGTGTAAGACACACCGTTACCAATTTCCCTACAGATAATCGATTTATATTAATAAAATTACACCTCTTTTAACACTAGACGTGGAGCTTGATCGAAATACTTTGATCCAGGAATTTATTTCCTATCCATTCCTCATCGATGACCGCAAGTTTAGCTTCGGTATTTACGTGGCGTTCTCGTCCGCCAATCCGATGAGAGCTTACATCTTGGACTCGACAATGGAAGTACGATTTTGTGCTAAAGAATATAGCATCGAAGATCCGTCAGATATAGAAACGTACATTACAGATGGTGCCAAATTGGTACATAGCTTATACATTGATGACGTAAGTGAATGAAGAAATTGATGAGTTTGACTGTCTGGATTTTCATAATTTAGCCCATAGGGCAGTGTGTAATAATTAATATGGTCGACCACATTTGGAGATGTTTCTGTTTATAACATCGAAGAAAACATTTCCTGGACCTTAAATTTCACTGGGGTAATGAGAAAAAATCTGAACTTTCTTCTGATACCCAAATCTCAATTTGGGTTGCGTAAAGTGTGTGCGAATGTGTGTGTGTGTGTGGGGGGGGGGGGCGAGGTTGTCTATTGGCTCATCCACCTTTAACTCTAAGTTTATTACAGGGGCGTAAAAGGGATCAATTGTCCAGGTTTTGAGGCGGATTTTCCCGATTAGGGTGGTTTTGAGGCAACTTTTCCTGGTTGGAGGTGAATATTTCCCAGTGAGCAGGCAAAAAGGGCTGATTTAGCATACTTTCCAAGCTTTTTCATCCCGGTCAAACCTCTCTGGGTGGCAAGCTGCCCCCCTGCACCCCCGCCTATAGGAACAATAACTTAATAACTTTGCAATGTAGTCTCATTAGCACAGGACTTCACTATATTTGTTGAACCATATAACAATGCTCACAATGTGTTTTAGGGTTCACTTACTATTGATATGCCTGTAACTTTACCAAATATGCCCAAAATCATAGCTTATGTGTCATTTGCGTTTTTAAAACGTTTGGGTCCAGATGATTCTGACTAACCTTGTATTGCATTCTCAACTTCACCTGCAGACTCCACCCTGGAATGGGCAACGACCCAAATTGCAGGTGTTCATGTCACCAATGTCTACAAGCCACCTAACCATCGGCTCCAAGCAGACTCTCTACCCACCTATGGTGCTCCTTGCATTTACGCTGGTGAATTTAACAGTCATAGCATTACCTGGGGTTACAGGAATACCAACCCTGATGGAGCTACCCTAGAGGACTGGGCTTCCAAATCCGGCGTACAAATTTTGCACGACCCCAAGCAACCAGACAGTTTATACTCTGGAAGGTGGAATACAACTACAAACCCCGACCTTGCCTTTGCAAACATGGACACCATCTCTGTTCATCGTACTGTTCTCGACCGCTTTCCGAAGTCCCAACACAGACCATCACTGATCGCTCAGGAGAGCCTTGATAAGCCTGTACCAACAAAGCCAGTGAAAAGGTGGAACTTCCGCAAGGCAGACTGGGACCAGTTTAAGAACCTGGTGGACTCAGAAGTGCCCAACCTCCCGACACCAACCGCCTCCAACTTGGACAATTCTTACACAGCACTGTGTAAGCTCTTTATTAATATAGCAAAGAAGACCATCCCACGTGGCTGTCGTCGCAGTTATATCCCATCACGGGATGAGGAATGTGATACTCTCTACAATGATTTCCTGAATTCTGAACCCGGGGAAGAAGAGTCATCTAAGGCTTCAGATCTGATAGACTGCTTGGACAGGAAACGCCGTGAGCGCTGGGAGGAGACGGTCCAAGGAATCGACTTCACGCACTCCAGCAGGAAGGCCTGGAAGACTATAAACTGCCTCACCGGTAGAATTTCCAAACCATCGAAATGTCCAGTGACTGCCAATTCAATCGCTGAGCAAATGGTCATTTCAAGAACATTGATAAGGTTCACACTCGCTCTGTTAAAAAAAGAGATCACCAAACTTGTCGAGCCCCCGGCGTGGACGGGTCACTTTCAACATCCTTCTCACTAGATGAGCTTACCTCTGCTATCAGCCAACTAAAGAGTGGAAAGGCCCAGGGGCCTGATAACATACCAGCAGAGTTCCTGATGCAATGCGGCCCACGATGTCTTGAATGGCTCCAGGAGTTCTACACATGCTGCCTTACCAACTAGTCCTTACCCAAGGCCTGGAGGAGGGCTACTATCATCGCACTCCCCAAACCAAACAAGCCTGTCGACAACCCTAAGAACTACCGCCCAATGTCACTACTGTGTGTTTTCTTTATACTCCTTGAGAGGATGATCCTGGCCCGGCTGGAGCGCGTCGTCAAACCCCATCTGCCTGACGAACAAGCAGGATTTCGCCTTTGTAAAACTCACAAACGATATTGAGGAAAGCTTTGAAAAGCGTCGTAAGGCAGGCGTCATCCTGGTGGACCTTACTGCAGCATACGACACCATGTGGCACCAGAGCCGGACACTCAAGCTTCTCAGGACCATCCCGGATCGCCACCTTGTACAATTCATATGTAACATCTAGACAATATGGCTACGCGACGATCTTGCCCTTCTCCACTCGGACAGCAACTGGACAGAAGTAGAAAATACACTTACTGCAGATATGGCCCTACTTGCAGCATATCTCAAGACCTGGAGACTGAAGCTGAGCGAAGCCAAGACCACCGTTACTACCTCACACCTTAACACCAAAGAGGCCCATCGCCAGCTTCAAATCAACCTCAACGGAGCGCCTCTGCTATACAATCCTACGCCAACCTATCTGGGTGTGAAACTTGACCGGCAGCTTACTTACCGGCAGCACCTCGAGTCCGTATGTGCCAAGGTATCTTCGAGGAATAACCTCCTGTGCCGACCTCTTGGATCCTCGTGGGGTGCCAGCCCAACGACTCTACTCTGGTCTACAGCGCTGCTGAATATGCTGCCCCAGCATGGTGCAACAGCTCTCACACAAAGAAGCTGGACACAGTACTCAACGAGACCTTGATAACCATTACTGGTTGCCTCCGTCCCACTCCTTCTGAGTTCCTACCAGTGCTTTCAGGCATTGCACTTGCAGTGCTTCGGATAGAACACCACACGCACAAACTAGTGAATAAAGCTCTGCTGGACAACAAGCACCTGCTGCATAACACTGTAAAAGAATCACACCAGCTCGGCAGACAGAGACTGTGCTCTCGTCGACCTTTCTGTCGACATGCTGCTAAACTCTCCAGCTCCCCATTCAACATCTTACAGACATGGAATACTGCCTGGCTAGATACTCCAAGACCAGACCAACTCACTATTACACCTATGACAGAACTACCACCTGGTAGCAATCTTCCACGCAAGGAATGGGTCACCTTAAATCGGATTCGTACAGGAGTCGGTCGCTTTAACAGCAATATGCACCGATGGGGGCTGCGGCCATCTCCAGCCTGCCAATGTGGTTCTCCATCACAGACTGCGCAGATCACATTCTCAATGAGTGCCCTACCTTTCGTCCACCGTTGGACATAGACTTTTCAAACCTAAACCAATCAACAGTGAGCTGGCTCGATCGTTTACAACACATTTAGCTGCTGCCTCATACGCAAGAAGAAGAATAATACTCAACTGGCGGGCGTTTTCCGGTTCTGCCCGGTTCCGCGCGGTTCAATTAATTCATTGAGTTTGCTGAACTACTTAATCAGTCAGTTGGATCGAATTTATTAATACGAATAAAAAAATTCGTCCCTTAGTCATGGGCGCCGCCATTAGACATTATAGCTACAGCTAGCTACCACATATACATACAAATGAATAGGACATCTTTTTTAGAATTATGAACTATGTTACCTGACAAATTTATTTGCACAATGTCGGATTCTGAAATATGCTGTATGTAATGAGAACATAATATAGAAAATATTAACCGACGGAAATAAATATCAATCGACGGAAAGTCATGTTGTGAATGTTTGTACTTAAAAGTAGGGAGGACTTTTGGAGAGTTAAATTGCGGTGAGTTGTAACTTCAAAAGCAACGCATTTGAAGAATTATATTTAGCAAACGGTGTGATGTAGCGTGTTGCAGTGATTAGTGGAAATGTTTGTACTTGAAGTGTGGAGTCATTTTGAAAGTTAAAATATTGTGAGTTGTTAGCTTCAGAGTATTAGAAGAGTTACGTTAAGAAAAAGTGTGACGTGGTGTGTTATGACTGGTGCTAATGTTTACATTTTGAATTAGGGCAGGTTATTCCGAGGGTTTAAATATGGCGAGTTACCAGTATCAGAAAATTTTTGTTTGCTTCTTCCCAACATTACTTTTCAATATATGAAATAGTATGTTACATCAACATACTTTCTGTACTGTGAAGGTGACAACTCACCATACCATATATTTACCCCTCTAAACTACCCTCCCTATATATGACAAGTACAAACCTCCTTTTTATTTCTTCGTAACACACCAAACCAGAATGTTTACCAAACACAACTCTTGCAATACTCTGAATTAACTCACCACATTTAAAACTCTACAAAAAGGCCTTCAATTTTGTAGAGTTTCCAAACCATCCCCAATACATCAACATAAGACGCCACATCCCAAACTTTGTCATATCTAACTCTGCCAATAATGAGGAACTCACCATATTTGACCTCTCTTAATGACTACCCCCACTTTAAAGTACAAACATTCCCAACTCGCCAATATACTATGCAACGATCAACTGTTGCCAAACAATACTCTTAACTCTTCCCACTCCATGGAAGTGATATCTCACCATATTTTAACGCTCCGAATTTCCTGTCTGCCTGCAAAGATGGCAGCCACCAGTTCTGAAAATGACGAATTAATTTATTCGTATTTTTTTATTCCGTCTTATCAACTGTTAATCGGATTAAAGGATTCAGAAGATTGAGCGGATTAAATGAACCGACTGGAACCGGGCAGAACCGGAAAACGCCCGCCGATTAAGTATTGATTTGCTCCCTAATATATCAATGAACGTCAGTAGGGTGATGGCTTATCGGAACCCTGCTCATCCGCATTAAGTTATAAGTCAGTTGATTAGCCTATATTTACATCAGAACTCTTCTACTAACATCAACTCTCTAAGCTGACCAAAATTTTGCCGGACTTCTTTTGAGAGAAGCCAGCGATCAAACATTTGCTGCTTTACACGGACAAATTCAACATGGGTCTGGTCATCCTTTTTTCGACAAGACCTGACTTTTTGTCTATATGCCTCTGGCATTAATTCATATGCTTTGAGCACTGCCTGCTTAACTTCATCATAATCACTACATCTGTATAATGACATGGCAGAATATATTTCTCGGGCTTTACCAATGAACACTAACTGGGGCAATAAGGTCCAAGATTCTTTGGGCCATATCAAACTATTGACATTTTTTCAAAATGTAATATTTCTCTACTTCTTGTTCTTGAAATTTTGGAAAAAGGCGAATATATTTCGCCGCATCAGAACCAGTTTGCTTGGAAGAATCTGACGAGCTAGCCTGTTGTTTCAATTTTCTAACTCTAGTTGAGCTTCAAGCTCCTTCTCTTTCATATCCATTTGCATTTGCAATTGCATCTCCTTTTGTTGCACTTCTATTTGCATTTTCATTTGTAATTCATTTTACTGCATTTGCATTTTTTCTTTTTCCAATTCAATCTCTTTTTCTTTCTGTTCCCTTTGAATTTGCATTTCCATTTCTTTTTGCTTTTGCCCCATTTCTTTCCAATTCTATTTCTAATTCCTTTTGAATCTCAAGTTCTTTCCGCTTGAATCCATCACTTTCACATTGTTCCTGAACTGCTTGAATCCTTTCCAATCATCCCAAACATCTTCCCGGACTAAAGTTTAATCAGGTTGTTTTTTATAACCTGTTTTCTCATAGCATGGCCAATTTCATCAAATCAGGCTTTTTCAGCTCATCAAACTTCTCCCAAGTTATTTACTCTGGCTTAAGGGGGGGTCTATAGGGGATGGTCTAATGGGTTAAATTAATTTTCGAGGCTGTGGATCACGAAAATACCCCTTTAACTCGGGCCACCCCTTTCAAAGGCCAATATCTCAAAATTATCGAAATGTTTGAACGTTGTAGTACTGTAATACTATGTGACGATTGGTATGTAATGTACTAAATAAGCGTGGTTTTGTTATAATTTTACACATTACAGATTGGCTCTTTAACGAACTACTATGTGCAGAGTAAATATACTATCGTTAAATCATTGAATGCTTTCATGAGATCAATAGGTGAGTCAAATAGTTCAATTTAGAACAATGAATCTGCCCAGCATAATGAACTCCTGTGACCCGCAATAAAAAGGTATTTGAATTTTTGAAGGTCTGGCCAACTTAAACCGTCACATATCTAAATTTGCTAAATTAAAGGGGAAAATCGGTACAGACATTTGACAAAACTTTGTTTTCTGCAAATTGCTTCCAAGCTTACTATCCAAAAACAATAACACGTAGCACATCGACGTTAGTATATCATTTTCAGAATTCACAAATCAATTGGTGGTGACTGTGCTACACCATGGTGGAGGCGGCATTCCATGTGAAACGTCTTTCAATGAGAAATTAAAGGAATTTGGAATGCAACTACCAGGGAGATCTAAAAACGAGTTTGCAAATTGCAATACATTGCCCATGGAATACAAAAATCCTAACACTCTTAAAAGCCAAAGATACAGGCGCGAAAACCGGTGTTGTGATACAATATTGGCGATGTTCAATTTGAATTTGTATCTCTATTGAGTTTTGAATCCTAATTTGTTTTGATGTATTTTTAGAGAATAAAAGATGCGATTTTTTGTTTTGGCCATCTTAGATGGTGTCATAATGCATGGGCATCCAATATTTTGAGTGGTGGATGCCGGCGAATCTCATCTTTTATTCTCATTCTTATTTAGAATTGTGTAATTATTGCTTTTTATCGACATAATACATTTGTCAAAAATATTCTTACATCATTCCTTTTTATTCATTTAAATAATTGCACCCCTCTTGAAAACAAATGTTTCAATCTAAGAAACCAGAGTCATCTCGCGGTGATCGTCACGCTGCGTAAATTGCATTTGCGTACCAACGAGACATGCACGACGCAGTATAAACGCGTTGTTTGCGCGTGTCATATATTCGACTACCGTGTGTCCCAAAAAAAAAACACGCAACACTTGGTGGCAGGCGCCATAAGTTTTGAACAAAAGCACGTAACTACTTATTGTTTTTTGTAAGGTAAGATGGGACTGTTAGCTAATATTCCTGAGAAGTTCATAAAGGTAGAGTCAATATTTTTTAAGATATGATACCAGATATCAAGTAACCTGCAGGACCCATTTAACCAAATTGAGGCGCTATTAACTCCAAATACGGCACTGTCCGTTTTGCGCCCAGAACCACCAATATGAATCTCTAAGTCCAACCACCATTTCCCCTTTTAAAAGACAGGTGCTGCAACAAATATTAATATATGAATGTTTCCATTGGTAATAATAGCTAAAAACATGCATTTTAACACACTTAAAAGATCGAATTAGGAATGTATGATCAACAAACTCTTCGTATTGTCCAATTAAGACAGCATTGGATTAGAGCTAATCATTCATCATCATTTTGTTACGGCACACAAAGAGTTATCTTAACCCAAAATTTAATGACAGAATGAATATACTGATATTGTTGTTGAGTTTTGTGTTGAAAACATAGGTTTTACTTTCATAAAGTTGAGAATGTAACATTATTTACAGTAACAAGCAAGTTGCAGCCCAACGCATTTATCATGTTATGTAATGTGGAGTTTGTCTATGACTTAGTCATAGTTTATATCTTCTTCAAACATATTTTATCAGCAATAAATTAACGTTTTATTATTATCAGTTAAATAATAATTATGTAAATGCAGTCCTTAGACTCAGTAGAAGTTGTACTGCAAGAAATTTGGGCAAGTAAATGTTGGTTGCAATCAATATTGTATTTGCCATTCTTTTCTTCATTGCCAGTCTTGTGGTTAACCAGCTCCTCATTTTTGTAAAATGGGTTCTGTGGGTTACTTGATTGTTGGGATCATATCTTAAAAACTATTGACTCTACCTTTATGAACTTTTCAGGAATATTAGATAACAGCCCCATCGTACCTTACAACAAAGAATAAGTAGTCACGTGCTTTTGTTCAAAACTTATGGCGCCTGCCACCAAGTGTTGCGTTTTTTGGGGACACACGGTACAACAATTGCTGCACGCACTATCCATAGTTTTGACCTAAACCAATGAAATTTCTTGTTAACATGATAAACCACGCCAACTGAATAAGAATACTAAATAATCTATGAAATTCTCATACATTATTTTGCAGGAAAAGATCCATCGCTGATTTACTTCCAGATTTACGATGCTGTAAGAGATGTTCTGACTAGAAATGCGGAGCGAATTGGACAAAATGTTACTGCAAAGTAAGTTCAATGAAATAAAATGATATTTTTGTCTCAGAGACATTTGGTAAAAGCTAGTCCTATGTAAGGCCATGAAACAAAAAATGTCTCAGAAGACCGCGCGCTTTTTGTTTAAGCCCATTTAAGTGCAGTGGCGGCGCCACGGGGGGGGGGGGGGGGGTGACATTTTTTTTCTTCCCCTCCCCCCCTAGTTTGCCTCCCTCCTGACTGAAAGAAAAATGAGGGATTTTTGGCAAAATTCTGCGATTTGGGGCCAAAAATCACAAAATTTGGGGGAAAATCAGCGATTTTGGGCCAAAAGCACTCGTTAAAGGATTTTGAAATATAATTGGTTTGTGTAGTAATTAAAAACAGTCATCTAGTAGTAAAGATAGTCACCCAATATGCTTAAATCCAAAGTTAGAGATGAATCGGATTTTTCGCTTTCATGAAGTAAACATTTATGTACAGTATCACAGTGCCATAGGATACCGTGTAAAACAAAATTTCCGGATCCGGAATTTTATAACAGAGTTGTGATTTTCTATATGAAGGACTTCGATTTGAGCTTAGTTATTTCACACAGTGATTTGTATATGGACAAGCATTAAGTATATGCAACAAACTCGATTTGTTTGAAAATTGAGTGCGCCCTTATCGGGAAATTGAGTCAGCCTTTAAGCGTTACGGTTTACTCAACTTTTGACTAAGAATTCACTTAATAGATAATTGTAGTAATGTTTTCACCAAAAATAATCAATGTATTTCCTATTTAATTTCAGAGCTAGATATTTCCAATTTACAAGATGGGATTTTATATTGGACGAGAACTTCAATATTCACCTAATAGAGGTTACGTATAAAGTTTATTCCCACATATTACTTGAGAAGTCTTGGTTGATATTGTTATAAATAAATATAATGAGCAATAAGCGATGCTGTTTTTGAAATTTTACTACTTAGTTCTCCGGATAGACAAGGATGTATATTTGTTAATCTTTCCCTGAAGATGGCCAGCGCACGATAGTGTTGAAAAAAAAACATGTACGCTTGGCCGGATTCGAACCGGCGACCTTCGTATTACTAGTATGATGCTCTTGCCAACTAAGCTATCAAGCCAGTGTTGATAGAGGAGCGATATATATATCTATAGGTGTTAGGTTCGAAAGGTGTCCTTCGCATTCCCAGCGGATAGCATCAGAATGATATATTTACATTTACAAATCGTCAATTCCCATAGTACACAGTGTGGAATAGGGGAAATTCATTTTTTTCACCAAAAAAGTTAGGAATATCCAACTGTCACCCGGTTTTTGGCTCTACTGATGGGTAATGACTAGTTTTATATATTCAGAGCGTTTTAGTGCTATAATAATGTGTTTGAGTCAGTACAATTGCAAAATATCAATTTTCCACCCTATATCCATTTTTTCATACTTTTCCTCAACCTATGACGCCATAGTGACGTCATAATGGGGATGTTGGTACTTATTTTGATACCATTAAATGTTCACAATGACATTCTCTCGGGACTCGACGCTGGTCAATGTGTTTTACTCATTCTTCTAGACTTGTCGGCAGCCTTTGACATCATCGACCATGTGATTCTGCTTCAGCGCTTATCCAATCTTGGTATCAAGGGCTCTGCACTTCAGGGGTTTCGTTTATATTTAAAGGGGCATTTCGTGATTCACAGCCTCGTCCCCCCGACTTACCTAAAAAAAGCTGAGATTTTTATGTCATCTGAACCGTTAGCCTTAGTAATCCACGTGTACCTAATCTTACGTGCTAATTCGGTCGCATCTGTAAGAAATTCGCAATTTTGTATTTTCTGTCCTGAAATTACACCACAGTGGCCTATGGAACCGTGGGAAACAAGTAATTGCTCATAAAACAAAACCGCAAGATCGGGATCAACTCAAATTTTGAACAATGAATAAAACAGAAGGTGCTGGAATCACGAAATGCACCTTTAACAGAAAGAGCTCAATCAATCTCTGTGAATGAGAAAATTTCTACAGTTAAACTACTGAAATTCGGTGTGCCACAAGGCTCTGTTTTGGGACCGTTGCTCTTGACCAGTTACATATCTCCTCTTGGTCAACTTATTCGCCGGCACAAACTTCACTTTCATCAGTATGCTGATCACAATCAACTCTACTTGCCTTTTAAGAAATCTGATTTGTCCTCTGTTGTATCTTCTATTCAAGCATTGTGTTGAGGACATGAAAACTGGATGACGCAAAATAAACTGAAATTAAATGACTCCAAGCCTGAAGTCAAGGACCAAGAAGTTTCAACATATCAGTTTTATAACAGCTCCACTGGTTACCTGTATCATCTCGTATTCAATTCAAAATCTTGCTCCTTACCTACAAAACACTCAACGGACTTGCACCTCAGTATCCTACCGGTTTAATCACGTTGTACACCCCAAGTCGCATTCTTCGCTCATCTTCTCAGTACTTACTTCTTACTCCAAAATGGAACTTATCCACATACTGCCGCCGATCATTCTCCTCAGCAGCTCCAGTACTTTGGTACGCACTTCCAATCCACATCAAGATGTCACCAAATGGGAACAATTTCAAGAGTCGATCAGCTAAAACTTATCTCTTTGAGAGACCTTTTTCTTCATGACTTTCATAGCGCTACTGAACATTTTTTTTCTTTGGATATTTGGCACTTTAAAAATTTGTTTGTACATTTGAACATTTGACTTCTTGGAACTTTACACACAATGTAAACATCCAAATTGTTTTCAAATAAAGCCAAAAAAATATAAAAAAATAAAAAAAGAAAAGAAAGAAGTATGTCCAACAGGCCAAAACCCTAAAGCGCAATGCGATTTTTTAGTATAAAAATAAAAAGCTATGCGCTACGTGGAAATTCCCTTTTTTCATTTTAGACGATTTTTTCTTTTCTTGAACAGTTAAAAAAAAAATTAAAAATCTCTTGAAAACCTTTAAAAAAAGAAAGAAATGCGGTAAATGTGCTTTTTTACACCTGTGCGTGCGGGAAGCCCCTTTTCTTGGCCTATAAGAGAAAGTGACCGTAGTGTGGATGCCCATGATATACTTTCAGTCGCAACGAGCGATTTCTACTAGTGAGCATGCGTAACACTTGATCTTGGGTCAAAATCCGGTATTGCGCATACCAGTCGCTCGCTGCGACTGGAAGTATATCATAGGCTTCGCTTTAGGAAGCTTGATTTGTATTGCTAAACACATCTTTAACAGATCAATAGGACTGCCAAGTGCCGATGATCCCCAGTATTTTATACACGCATGCTTTAATCAATATTGAATTTAAGCGGCTTTTCTATTTAATGTTGTCAATGTTTGAATAATCTTTACAATAGTCGTACGATTCCTTTATTTTCAAAACGAAAACATTGGTCTCTGCTTCATTCGGAAGAAGTGTTGTAATCTACTGTGAAAATAGGCTAAAAAGCGCTAACATTCCCTGGGAAAAGACCACTTCTAGGATTATTCTTACCAACTTCAATAATATTTGTAATTTTGCAGGCTAATATAAACCCTGGGATGGGATGTGCTAGGTACGATGAGTACTGCCACCATGTGCTCTATAATCTGTTCCGTGTTATGGGCTTGGAAGATATCAGCTATTTTCAGGATGTTCGGTGAGTGTTACCGCTGTAATGAAACTACGAGTCCCCCTTGAGATAGTGTTCTAGCTACAATGTATAATAATACGTATATTAAACCGTGACCTTGTAGACAAGGCTATAGGGTATATTGCTGAAATAGATATGTTTCAGCAAAAATGGAGAACACAATAGGTAGGACACTCAGAGGGACACTGTATTTCATGACATTGGTAAATGCCGGATTTAACGTCAGTGGGTCCCAACGTGTTCCGAAACTTAGTTCCTAATTCTACTTTTATCCAGATGCTCATGTGCGGTGTTAGTGCTTAACTCACGATAATATCCTTTGATATTAAAGCATTTATTCACTAAGGACATATTTGAAACAGACCTTACACAAATTATACTTAATAATGTATGCAAATAAATATGTTTCTGTGAATTTTAACTGTGTCTTATCCATCCTTGAGCCGATATCGTCATATATTTTATATGTGACTTTAAACAAGTTTTTCGATATTTTATTTCTATCATTGCAGTGCCATGTACATTGTCCGAGACACCGACGTAAACGTGGAAGAAAAAATGTGCTACACACCCTCATGCGTTAAGTGTTATCTAAAGGTACTACGTGTATATAATTATTAAAGACCGGGAGGGAAAGTGGACCTGGAAACTTGTTGCCCTTTAGCTACAACTGCAACTCAAGGTTTGACACCATACCTACTTAGTTCATCCGCAGGTAGTCTCAAATGGTTTTTATATTTTGTCAAAAATGAAAGGGTAAGGGTAGCATAATTGACACTATCTGCACTTTTGCACAAACAATAATCATCATTTTAGGTATCAGCACATGCGTAATTACATTTGTAGCGGGGAGTGGCGGCGCGCGGAGGAGCTGGTATAAAACGCAAAACTGCTGCGCGCAAAAGCGACACACAATTTTTGTTACTATAATTTTGGTCCAATATCCAAAAACCGTGGGTAAGTTGGCAGCACAGAAACCACCGTTTGCTAACCTGGAAAGATAACACAATGCACATATTTTAACTTTGATCTACTTTATTTGATACATCATCTTTCTTTTTTTATGTCAGGACTCCATGTCAATCATCATCATAAATACCAAATTCACTAAAATCATGCATTAAAGCAATTACAATCATCTCCAAATTGGAGGAAGGTCGCCATCATCCGTGAGACTAATAATCACTCATTACTTGAAAATAATTACACTCAGCTCCAAAAC
>JAMKCH010085999.1:5721-18530 GCA_023653785.1 Ophioderma brevispina
TTTCACACGCAAGATGGCCGTCTCTGTGCTATGAAGTTCTCTATACTCAGACTGGAGTGGTTGCAGAAGGTCATTGCGATTTAAATGGCTCTTTATTTGATTGCAAACAATTTTCTCCATAATTTTGGAGATGTAATTGACATTAGACACTGGCCGGTAGTTCTTTAAAACCTCCTTGTCTAAAGTTGGCTTCTTAAGAATTGGCTTTACGACAGCTTCACGGAGCTTCGCTGGTACAGTGCCGCTTCTAAATGAATGATTGAGTATAGCGGTTAATGGTTTTACGATATAATCCTCATTGTCCTTGAACAAGCCCATTGGTAAAGTATCAAGTTGGCAAGATTTAGATGGCATTGACTTTATAACTTTACAAACATCTTCAACAGTAACCTCATTGAACTCCGACATGACCTCATGTATATGACCTTTACAGTATTCCATTGGTGTAACAATGACACATATCTGTTCAGATGACAGATCAAGATCTTATCATGGCAACTTTCTGGTTAAAAAAATGAGCAAATTCATTACATAACGTGTCCAAATCATCATACTCAGGGAGGTGCTTAACTGTCTTGTTCAACAGTTTGTCCAAGGTTTTAAACATATTTTTACAGTGAAAATCATTGAGTTTATCTTGAAAGTACTGTTCCTTTGCAGTTTGAATTAGTTTACTTGTGATCCTAGTCTGTTCAATACAATTGATATGGTCATTAGGACATTTGGTTTTAAGCCATTTTCTTTCACACTTTCTACGCTGACGCCTGGCACTATTGATCTCTTCATCATACCAGGGTGATGTGGACCTTTTACTGTGGGACCGCAGCTGGGAAGGTGCGTGAGTGTCTAACACAATTACAAATGGCTGTGTCAAAACTCCCAAGCATCCCGTCAACTGAGGTTTCGCCAAGGTCCAGATCACTGAGGCGTGATGAAAGATCAGAGGCAAAGGCTACTTTGTCCATGCTCTTGATATTTCTAACACTCATTTGGACTTTGCCAGGCCTAGGCTTGTTACAATTAATGAAACAAGCAATTACATTATCGTCGCCCGCTTCACATACTGTCGTATTTTTGAGGTTTTTGCGAAATTCCGCCTACTTACTTAGTTCATCGAGTTCTTGCCATCCACAAAGTTTCAAAATGTGAGCGTGCCCAATTAATTAGTTTATAATTACAGATTTTTGTCATTTTCTTCAAAATCATCATATCCGTATTTCACATACTGTCGTATTTTAAAATCGCCATTCATTTACACGTGCTTGAAATAGCGTTGTATTTTGCCGATCCCAAAATAAACGATTTCACATACAGACCTATTTTGACGTATTTCCATCGTAATGTCGTAAACAAGCGTTTCACATAGTGATCTATTTTACGTACATTGACAAATAACGGCGTAATATGCGTCGTATTTTGAAATATACATTATTTGGGATTTCACATACAGACTTATAACTTTGTAACCTAATTAAGATAATATAATTGTAGTTTTAAGTTGCATTTTTGGTTTATATTAAACTTTAAAATATTTTCTTCAACACAGTAAAGTCTAGATGTGTCTTTTATGCTTCGTTTTACCGTATAGACATGAAATGTCGCGATAGATTTTGAATTGCGATTTTTCTCGGAAAACGTGTTTTGTAAAATACGACAGTATGTGATGTGGTCGACGTTATGATCAGAACCCAGGCTTGGTAGAACTTGGCATTCGTTGATAACACTTTCTTCAGGTCGAGCTATCACCAAGTCCAAAGTATTTCCCTTTTTATGTGTTGATCCACTTAGGTACTGATGCAGTCCATGCGAGTTAAGTGTCTCAAGAAACGCAGCCGCATCATACTTTTGAGTTACATCCACATGGACGTTCAAGTCACCCAAAATATTGTGTTTACACAAGATGCACTAGTTACATCATTAACAAAAGTTTCAAACTCATTCAGGAACTGTCTTACTTTGAAACTATTTTTTGTTGATGGAGGGGGACGATAAACTGCAACAAGCCGAAGTCTGAATTTCCGAATAAATACACAAGTATGTTCAAACTTTGCTACGTCCACAACACTAGGTGTACTTTGGATTGCAATGCTTGACTTATGGATGATACCTATGCCACCGTGTTCGTCATGGTTTTTATATTTTCTAGGGAATTTCATAAATGAATATCCTTCAGGCAATAGTTCGCCTAATATGACACTTGCGAGTGTAAATTTTACACCTCATTTGGGGTGTTATGACATTTTTCGAAAATGGGTCCTCAGGTAACCACCCTAGGTGTCAAAATGAATATGACACCCAAAGGTGTCGTGTTTTACACTCATAGTGGTGTCAATTTGACACCTTTAGGCGGCCAACTGAGGACCCATTTTTGACACTTGTTTTAGTGTCAAAATGACACCAAATATTGTTTTCAGTGTCTGACTGTGACTCAGCAAATTGCTGACATCACTGGGCACCGCCATTGGACGATTGCGTCTAACTTATTTGTTCTGCACATGCCATCCAATGTCATCTGCATATGTCATCGGACATAGCATAGGACATAGCATAGCTGGTTGCTGTGTGCTCACTGCATAATGGGCGGTTGTTATGTTCCTTTGCTGTCGAGGCTGTCGCAATATTCCCAACCGCGGAAGCTCCAAACTGAGAGTGATGAACGAACGTGAAAATTTGCTTACGGGGATCATTGTTGTTCTTCCCTGGTTCAAATCAACAGCAGAATGCTTAACCGGTGTGAAAGCAGATATAGTCCGGCGGGAGCCACAGTCCGGGGCTCCATAGACGATAACGGAATAAAGCGTGAAACTAATGTTACATAAAGAGTCAACTGAATCGATTGCCCTATTGTTCAACATTGTTCCCGGACTATAAGTACGCCGGACTCTAATTACTTCTACATCGGGTTAATTACTTAGGCTGCGTACTACGTGTCGTCTTGCCGGTGTGAAAGTTATCATAGTCCGGCAGGTACCATAGTCCGGGCTCCATAGACGACAACGGAATAAAGCGTGAAACTAATGTTTCGTGAAGAGTCAACTGAATCGATTGCCCTATTGTACACCATTGTTCCCGGACCGTGAGCCCCGATGACTATATCTCCTGCCACACTGGGACTTCAATAGTCAAGTTCTTGTTTGATATTAGCCCTGTTCAAGGCGCTCTACCAACTTTATCCATTGGATCACATGTCTGATACAAACAATGCGACAGATCATATTGGGCAGAAATCTATTCCTCTCCCTAAAAACAAAATAATTAAGAAATCCAAATTTGAGAACTGCAGTACAAAGTACCTTTTCACGTGAACCTAATATAGGGTTTCCCGGTTAGTTTCGCACTTGTGTAATGGATTTTAATAAAACAGACGATTGGATTTCGTCCTAAAAATGTGAATCGCGAGAAACACGAACCGATTTAACTTTTCAGTAACTGATGTTCATATTTGTTTCATTGTATTTAAACTATGTGTCGTTGATATTCGTCAAATCCGTTGACAAATTCGTCCCGCGTGGCGATGACTACTGAATAGAAAAAGCAATTTAGTCTTGTCGTTGATTTTAAGAATCTTGTCTTTCATATTCTTCGGGTAATCATTAAATGAAATAAAGTGTTTATTTCATGATTGGTTATAGGATATATATCCAATTAATAGTGCATGTAAAAAGCAGCCTTCGTCTAAGAAAAAGGTGCGAGTGGGGTTGCACTATGCTTATATGAATAAACTTCTCTCTATGTGGGTGGTCATAAAGGGTAGAATTCTGCCATTGATTAAACGGGTTAAGCCAAAATAGTCAAAATTATAAAAATTCAAAAAGGTTAAAAAATTCAAACAAAAGATATACATATTTTTTCAAGATTCAAGATTCATTTTTTTATATCGAATTGACAATGTTATATATTTTCTTATTTAACAAATTGTTAAAATTCACTTATTTGCGTAATTTTCAGGCGAAAAGACTAAAAAAAAAGATAAGGCAAAAATTAACACGTTTTGAAGATACTTTGGAGGAAAAACATTTCAGAACCATCCACAAAAGAACCATATTTAATTATAAAACAATAGGCCTACACACACGTGACTAAATTGAAAGAGACGATGATGAATATCAATGAAAAATGACGAATTGGCTCTTTTAATACGCCGGTCTTAATATTTCCGGACGAATTCGACGAGCAATTGGACGAAAATCAATGACACAAAGTTGAAATACATGACAGAAAAATGAATATCAGTTATCAAAAACTTAAATTGGTTTTGCGTTTCTCGCGATTCGCATTTTTAGGACGAATTCCAATTGTCTGTTTTATTAAAATCAATTAAACAAGTGCGAAATTAACTGGGAGAACCTATATTACAGAAAAGTTGAAGAATATCATAGTAACAAAAACATTCAAGACACTCATGTTTAATTTTATGGCAAGAGTGGGAGTTTTCGATTGTAACCGTACCCTAATTGTCGCCTGACGATTTACCGCCATCTTTAAATTTACAGTTCGGCTGTGCATGCATACTTCAGCTTTTAAAACAATGTAGTTTAGTGGGTAGAAGGGGGTCTCATGCACCCCCACATTGATTTCTAATCGATGCCTCTAAATCAGAAAAAAACGTGTATAAGCTATGTTTAAAAAATTCAAAAAATTTTCCCATCTACTATTTTTATGTAAATTTATGCAAATTAGGATCGCCATTACAGAAAAACCATATCTCAACAATAAGAAACCGAGCCATTGTAAACTCTTGTCGATCACATTTGTATTATTATCTTGCTTCGGATCCAAGGTGACAGCCAACATGGCCGCTCCAACGATCTGTAAAATATAAAAACCATGTATACCTGTAATATTTAATTGTATAGTCAAATAATAATAATTATAAATTTAAGTAAGAGATGTATGTCTAGCTTTCACTTGATTACTTGGTCTGATTATCAGACAAGTTTCAAACACAAGGTAATATTTCATTTCACATTTCAATCCATGCTTATCTAAAAGTTAACACCAGTTCATTTAGGGTAAATTTGTTATTACCAATATTGTTACAGACTATGCACAGGTTTTACTTTAATGACCCAAGAGTTCATTTGCGATTGTCAACATCTTTCCTTAACAGTTCACGACCCGATTATATTACATTTCAAGTTATTACGATTTTATATCACTTCAATATCGGTTAGTTCAAGTTCAGTTACAGCTTGGTTACACTTGGTTAACTAGAACTCCGCACGGTTATGCGATGTATGACTAATTTCAGTTCTATACTCGGTAAGGGAGAAACATGGTAGAGTAGTACACCAGTAGCACTATTACACAGTGCCACAGTCATTATGTACTCCAGAACACCAGACACCAAACATCACAATTACGCTGTAATTTAATGTTCAATAACAGAAAAATAATTTGCTATTCTGAATTGCCAAATTCGTCCCTCAATTTGACAGGAACGAATCATATTTTGTGCAGGGAAATTTCCCTTCCCAAATTCATTGGAGTATTCCTTGCGAAGAAAACACCATTTTCATGCTTAACTTTCGAAGCAGTAGACGATTTAGCGAAGTCGTCATGTTTATTTTTTACGCTATTGTTTTGCCACAAGCCATGTTTAGTCTTTCCCACCAATTGAAAAATGATCGGTGGTTAGTCAAGTTCTGGCCTGTATTAAAGACTATCGCGTTTACCTTTAACAATGAAATTAAAAGCACAGCTTTAATTTAACGTTTTCCTTTAAAATATATAAATTTATCAAAAATGGCATACATTTGTGCCTAATTTTTATAAAATGAGCCTGGGATTCTTGAGAAATATAGTTTTCAATATAAAATTAGGAAACTCTTCATCATACAAAGAAGCGCTCCTCGGTACATTGAATAGTACGTAGTTTCCTGAACCGCGAATTAGTGGGTTTCGAACACTGATTTCTACACAATGGATTGGAAACCTGGGCTTCGTAATTGAGGCACTGACGGCTATATTGGTAATCCAAGCAGGTGGTTAAGAGCCGGTGTGAAAGTAATCATAGTCCGACAGGTATCATAGTCCGGGCTCTATAGACGACAACGGAATAAAGCGTGAAACTAATGTTGCCTGAAGAGTCAACTGAATCGATTGCCCTATTGGTCAGCATTGTTCCCGGACTGTGAGACCGGCGGACCATATCTCCTGCCACACCGGTCATTTATACAAAATTTGTTCCCATTGAAATGTGGATAAGCGACATAACAGACTACAGAATCAAGCCAATTCAGTGAGCGTATTTGCGCGTATGGGATGGCATGTCTCTAAAACGTGCACCCGGTGTCATATATTACAGCGTCCGTGTGACTGAGTGTCCTCCCACCCATCTGCCTATTGTGTTCTCCATTGAGTGCTGTATGCATCATTTGTTTCAGCACTGTACCCAAATGGCCTCGTCTACAAGGTCACGGTTTATTCCGTGCATGTTGCTATGGTAGCTAGGACACTCTCTCATGGGGGACGCTTAGTTTCTTTACACCGGGATACAACTTCTGTTAAACAGGTGTCTCTGGAATGCTATTGTGTTCGGTAGACCAAGATGTCCGCCCGTTGCTCCATTCATCTAATATACAATTACTGTTGTGTAGCCAATCGATTGTATCATAATCTTTGATTGTATAGAGATCAGTGGTTACAGTGCGACTGCGATAAAACTATAAATATTACGCGACCCCTTTTAAAATGTCCACATTTTCACGGATTGTTAAGTGTTTAGGCCAACTAAAACCTTGATAATCACAAAATGATATCTAAAACACCTCTCTTTGTATTATTCTCAAATCACTGAGGTTTTAAAAAGTGTAGTTTTTTTGCAATAAAAACTTCTAAACGAACTTCGCTCCTATTCTTTGTGTGCTCAACGAAGTTCACAAGGATGAGGCTTATGGCAAACTTGCTGAAGTCACGTGATATATTTTCTCTGGCTTCTGTTTCGGTATTGCATGCGGCGTTGTAAATATACCACAGGGAATAAACATGGTAGCTTCATGATTGCTGTACAGTTGTGTACATTTGTCGGAATAAATCTGGATTTTTTTCGCAAGGCCATGGCCATGAAAACTATCTGGTACGTTTTATTTAGGGATATTTAATTATACAAGTGTGGATAGATTCATACCAATAAATCACTTTAAGGCTGGTACAAGTTTCCGGATGAATATGAGATGCATTTGGGGGCCGAGCAAAGCGCCCACTCTGCTCACCAAAGTTCGAAACGGTGAAAAGGGATTATAGCCCAGTTCCAAAGCACCAAAAATAGGCAATATTGTGCACTTTTTCCTAAAAGTATGAAATTTGGTATGCTTATACATATTGAGTCCCTGAACAATTTCTGATAAAGTGCCAAAAATGCAGCGCCCCCTATTGGCCTACACCGCCCTCTATAGTTTTACCCAATTATGAAATATTACTTTCAAGAGCTTAAATGCCATAACCCCATTATTTCTGACCAAATAAGGTCCAGTAAGATTTAAAATGATGCATATGTATATAACTATTGATTTAGGTTAATATCAATATGGCTGCCATCTTAGATTTCAAAATGGCCGCCACTGAAATCCTTATTTAAGCCTAACTTGAGTTAAGAATGATGAAAAATACTAATTTTAAGGACAATCCAACATTGGTAATGCTGAGGAGTTCAGAAAATGCATTGCTGACATTGCATAAGTAACAGATAGCAGACATCGTGAATTTCAAGATGGCGTCTGATTTCAAAATGGCCGCTATAATGAACTATTATTTTGAATTTTACCAAATTATTAAATGTACCTCTTGAAGGGTTGGTGATCCGATCTCAATGCTTTGGTCCAGTAAAGTCCAAGAAGATTCCAAGCACTCTTAATGTATCAGGACATAAGATCAATATCAATATTCCTGCCATCTTAGATTTCAAAATGGCCATCACTGATTTTCAAAAATAAGCCTAACTTCACTTATGAATGATGAATATCATAGTGAAATTGCTAATGAGCCTGTTTCGAAATGGAAAGGTATAAAGAACTCGTGTATTTGGAACTTGTTAAACGATGGGTTTTGTTGGAGAAATTCAGCACTGAATATTACATGATGTTTCCATTGTTTGTTTGTTTTCATTGAGGGCGAACAAATCCATCAGATATTAGAATATCATTCTTTATTTTGACTATCAAGACAAAGATACATAATAATGGTTGTTAACTTTGGTCTGAGGAGGCAATCTCCTAGGATTGAATATATCTTAGTGCAAAAATATTGGCACAATGAATATGTTTTACATCACTACTTTGTGAGTAGTAATTTGTGAATAACACAAAGGTATTTATGTTAGATTTTGTAGACTATCCTAATAACAATTTCTGAATTTGATTGAAATCTCTACCAAGCAATAGCACTTTTGATGCATTATGTAACTTCTTCTTTAGTTTGGAAGTAGGAGAATTTTGTTGGAGTACATTGGGGGGACAGGTTGTCTATTTGGGCCACCCACCTTTAATTTTGCACCTATAATCGAAAGCAGGAATTTGGGTTGTATATACAAGTCGCTGAGATATTGGTATGCATCACATGGTTTGCTATAGCATTTTATATGGACTCTTTATGCTTTTTTATGGCCAGGAAGTTCATTTCTGGTTTAGACCCTGGGGTTTAGACCACTCAGTGTATGAACTTCAGAGTCGGATGCCAATAATTTATATGACTTGGCATGTATTCCAAACTCGTATAGATAACTAGGTTGATTTAAAGATCCAAGCCGGTGTAGACAAAGGATAACAACTGGAAGCTTGAGCTGGTTTGTTCGTTTTGATTTCGTAAAATGCATACGTTTTTTCCATAAGAAACTTTCTTTATTTATTTGCAAGATTGAAGTTTTATCTTATATGTTAGGTCCTTTAACATTTTAGATTTCTCTGTCATTGATTAGGGTTTTTGAATTCAAATGGCAACATCTCAACTTGATTTCAATTTGCTATTCTACTACGTTTATGAAACGTTTGGCATTCTGAAATAACCCAAGGACAGTTACAGGGTGTCCCAGAATAATTAGTACCCAAAAGTATCCAAAATTATTATTTTTTTGGCCATGAAAACAAATGATATTGGGTTATCTGGTATTTAAATTAGATTTGGCATAATTTCAGCTTGCGGAAGAATTTTAGATCTTGAAAAGCTAAGAAATGGTCAATTGACCCTTTGAAAAGGTACGCTTCATTTGGCTTAATTCCAAATATAGTTCATTGGCGGCCATTTTGAAATTCATGATTACTGCTATCTGTTACTGCTGCAATGCCATCAGTGTGCTTTCTGAACTCCTTAGCATTACCAATGTGGGGTTGCCCTTAAAATTTACATTTTTCATCATTCTTAACTCAAGTTAGGCTTAAATGTGGCTTTCAGTGGCAGCCATTTTGAAATTTAAGATGGCAGCCATATTGATATTGACCTAAATGATTAGTTATTTTAAACCTTACTGGACCTTATTTGTTACCAAAAATATTGGAGTTATGGCATTTGAGCTCTTGAAAGTAATATTTTATAATTGGGTAAAACTATAGAGGGCCCTGTAGGCCAATAGGGGGCGCTACATTTTTGGCACTTTATCAGAAATTGTTCAGGGGCGCAATATATATAGGCATGCCAAGTTTCATGCTTTTAGGAAAAAGTGCACAATCATTGTGCTTAGGGGCTGGGCTATTATCCTCCTGGAACAATAGTTCGGGCTCCATAGACGACAACAGAATAAAGCTTGAAACTAATGTTGCGTGAAGAGTCATCTGAATCGAGTGCCTTTAGTAGGGTTATGAACGAGAATCCCATTCTTGAAGTTTGGGGAAGAAGGTTTGAAGATGTTTTATATAGTTTGAAGGGTGCTGAATCAGAATTTTTGGGTCCAACCTCTGGGAAATGTGGGGAACTTTGTAAATAAGGGGGTAAAATTTGTACAGGGGTAAATTTGAAAGCAGGTCAAATTGTGTTTAAATGTACACCAATGTATTTGTCTCATAATATGGATTAAAAAAAGGTATAGTTTGTATAGGTTCCGACTTTTAGTTACTCGGCTACAGCCCTGATAAGGTTCAAGGTCATTCTGGGGCAAAAAAATTCCAGTGCTCAGATTTGGTTGAAACCGGTGTCAAATTATTGCCCTGGACATACTGAAGCCGAAAATTAATTTAAATTCTTTGGGTGACAGCTCTGTATACAATTTGAGGTCAAGTTTTGGTGACCCCTATAGACCCCTGTAGTTCCTTGTTACATTTTGCCCATGAATTACGAAACCAAATGCCAAACATTGTAATATAAGGCAAGACGAACAATTTGACACCAACGAAGTCAGAGCACTGGGTAACGTTTACCCCAGGATGACCTTGAACCTTAATAGGGCTGTACCTGCTTAACTAAAGGTCGGAACCTGGACAAACTATACCTTTTTTTAATCCTTATAATGAGACAAATACATTGGTGTACATTAAAACACAATTTGACTTGATTTCAAATTTACCCATGTGTAAATGTTACCCCCTTAGTTTACAAAGTTCCCCACATTTCCCAGAGGTTGGACCAAAAAATTCTGATTCAGCACCCTTCAAACTATAGAAAAACATCTTCAAACCTTCTTCCCCAAACTTCTAGAATGCGATTCTGATTTATAACCCTACAACTTATTCTTTACTCCTGTCACACCGACCATTAAAAATGACCTTTTAACAACAGGCTTTGGCTACGGCGCACAGTGGGCCAGAATCACCTCAAAGCTGGCCAAAAATCAAAATTGCCGAATGTGACTTTTATGTTTTTTTATGTCGTTAGGGAAAGAAAACATCCCAAAGAACACGGTTATGTTAAATATTTATTTTTTTAAGAGTTTAAAGGTGTCATATACGCCCGTAAACATGAAAAAAGCGTGGCTGTTGCTCTAAAAATGATAATACCACCAAATATGAAAACTTCCTTGTGACGAGAGGAAGAATAAAGGATCCATTTTTTTAATTGCCTCTATCTACCACATGATTATACACAGATTAGAAATATACTATTGAAAAAAATAATGGGTAGAACATTTAAGGGGGAAAATCCCATTTTTTGACCAAAAAACTGCTAGAAATTAACTTTTTTAAAAAAAGATGCATAAAAGTTAGATTTCCGTTGATTCCCGCTATGATTCTTATATCAACATGTTAATCAAAGCCTATGCTTTCAATTAATACTAAATTTTTTTGCCACAATTTACCACCCTGAATATTGGAGGTATTTTAAATGCACCACACCTATGCTAAAAGGCCATTTTTAATGAACAATTCAACTTGCCGCAGCACCGCGCTGCGATGTATGCACTACATGTATTTATGGTCCGTCTAAAAATCAATATTCGTTAGAACATTCCAGCAATTGAAGAGGATACAGATTCTGATAGTTCTGGAGGTATATAATTATGCAGCATATCTGTGGAAAACAATATTCCCATATGACCAGCATTTATAAAAGACGAACACGTGTAACTGTAGCTTAAGAAGAATCATGGAATAAAAGTTATTTGAGGCTTTGCGTAAAATTTTGTAATGCTTGTTCCTAGAGTATTAGACCCTCCCTCGGGTCCACGGTGATGAAAACACTAAGCGACTGAAATTTACACTAGACTCTTCAACCCATATCCGTGGACCCTCCGAATCTGTAGGGAAAACGTCTCCAATCTCCCCCGAGGTCGGGGGAAGTACTCCGCCACAAACATTAGTCAAAACACATGGTTCTGGTATACTCGCACTGTCTCTCGACGTGCCGTATGTGCGAAAGAGACACTTAGCCAGACCAATCAGTGCGACGGCTTATTTTTTGCGCAGGATTTAAAACGGGCCCTGGGAACTGAGCGGCTGTTGACTAGACCCTCCCTCGGGTCCACGGTGATGAAAACGCAAAGCGACTGAAAATTACACTAGACTCTCCAACCCATATCCGTGGACCCTCCGAATCTGTAGGGAAAACGTCTCCAATCTCCCCCAAGGTCGGGGGAAGTACTCCGCCACAAACATTAGTCAAAACGCATGGTTGTAGTATACTCGCACTGTCTCTCCACGTGCCGTATGTGCGTAAGAGACACTTAGCCAGACCAATCAGTGTGACGGCTTATTTTTTGCGCAGGATTTAAAACGAGCCCAGGGAACTGAGCGGCTGTTGAGGACCACCTGGGGTTGTCGCACGCGCACATGCATTGTGGTTTGACTCAGGCAGGTGTTTGGCCTCTCAAGTCCCGATTTCTCGGTTTAATGTTTTAGTTGACCTTATGATGAAGCGTTTTTATTGCAACTCTCATCAAATATAATAGTACTAGTAGTGTTATGCATTTTTATTATCATCAATCAAATATTCGGAAACCCTTGTCGTGTACATTTATTGCTCATATTCCTATACCATGTATACGGTACAAAATCATTTTTATTTTGATTATTTGTCACCAATTAAATAAAGATCTCCATTCTAATTTTATTCGCAATTCAATATCCTGCGCCTCATGCATCTTAAATGAAGCTTGATGAAGAAAAGGGCTTCGGAAAAGTATACTTTTTTTGTAAAAGTTGATATAACGCCCCTTAAAATGCTCCTTTATGAACCTTGTGAACATCTCATCACCCAAAAGTGGACTTTCTAGTCAGAATTTCTATAAATTTTGGATCTTTTTTTATATAAAATAAAATCAGCAGAAAGTGGACCTCCCCCTGCCTAGGGCCTGGGGTTAGGGGTACAGGAGGGACAAGGCTTTCTCTTTGGGTCAGATGCCTCCCGTCACAAATAGGTGATGACGTTGTTCATCTGATTGGAGTATA
>JAMKCH010086001.1:3637-59643 GCA_023653785.1 Ophioderma brevispina
ATTGTGGATGCCGAAAATTTTAAAAGTCACGACAAGGTCATTAGGGTCATTCAAGGCCAAAGAAAGTCAAATGGGATAAACTTTTGTGTATCCAGACGAAACTTGGTGGGCGGGGTCGATTGTTAATGCCAAAAATTCCAAAGGTCACGATAAGGTCATCAGGGGTCATTCAAGGTCAAAGGAATTGCGAAACCCGAGGGTCATTCAAGCCAGGTGATAGCGAAACCAAGGTGGTCGCGAAACCCGGGGACCGCCTAGTTTCGTATAATAGCTAGACCTTGGCAAGGCAACTGTGGCAATTAATCGATGAACTTGGGAGTATCAACCTATGTTCCAAGTTTTTCGACCGAGAAACTTGGAATATCAATGAAAAATTTAGAATGTCGGTCGATATCCCAGAGGATGTTTTGAATCAATCCCACAATACATTGCAATGTGCCTATACTGAACTGTACTAAACACATGTCTGTACTCAGGGATAAAAAAGAAGTTTAAGAACCTTTGTTTGTTTGTTTGTTTGTTTGTTTATTTATTCTTTACCCTGGGTCCATATTCAGAGGAAAACTTAAGTATTCCTCTGTTCTTCCATATGGCCCAGCTACATATAAAAAACATTACAATATTAAAATTTCTTAAATTACATTATTAAAAATACACAAATATTGCAACTTAAATTACAAATCTTTAAAATACAATTATACAACAAACTTATACAATAATATCATACCAAATCACCAGGATTTCATTCTAAAAATACAGAAAATACAATTTTTATAAAATTAATGAACATACATAGAAAAGACATTTCATGATTATGCTCAAAATCCTAAGTACTAGCACCTTGTAGCCTAAAATGAGTGACAGCGTTTCCAAACCATCGAAATGTCCTGTGTCTGCCAACTCAATTGCTCAAATGGTCGTTTCAAAGATATCGATAAGGATCACACTCGCTCTGAAAAAAGAGATCGCCAACTTCGTCGAGCCCCTGGCGTGGACGGTTCACTTTCAACACCTTTCTCACCGTCAGATGAGCTCACCTCTGCTATCAGCCAACTAAAGAGTGAAAAGACCTTGCAGGGGCATGATTAACATACCCAGCGGAGTTCCTGATGTACTGCGGCCCACGATGTCTTGAATTGCTCCAGGAGTTCTACACATGTTGCCATACCAACCAGTCCTTACCCAAGCTCTTGAGGAGGGCTACTATCATCGCATTCCCCAAACCAAACAAGCCTGTTGACAACCCTAAGAACTAACGCCCAATATCACTACTGTGTGTTTCCTTCAAACTCCTTGAGAAGATGATCCTGGCCCGGCTGGAGCCAGTCGTCGAACTCCAACTGCCTGACGAACAAGCAGGATTCCACCTTGGCCGGAGCACTGTCCATCTGCAGCATATGACACCGTGTGGCACCAGGGCTTGACACTCAAGCTTCTCAGGACCATCCCGGATCGTCACCTTGTACAATTCATATGTAACATGCTTGCAAACCGCAGCTTTGTTCTTAAGACCAGAGCAGTCGTCTGCGTCGTCTGAGGAACGGAGTACCACAAGGATCTGTACTGGCTCCCATGCATGCTGTTCAACTTGTATATCAGCGATATACCTCAAACAACATCTAGACAATACGGCTATGCCAACGATCTTGCCCTTCTTCACTCGGACAGAAGCTGGACTGAAGTAGAAAGTACACCGTACTGCAGATATGGCCCTACTTGCAGCATATCTCAAGACCTGGAGACTTCATTGGAGCGCCTCTGTCATACAATCCTACACCAACTTATCTGGGAGTGAAGCTTGATCGGCAGCTTAGGTCTACTTATCGGCAGCACCTCGAGTTAGTATGCGCAAAGGTATCTTCGAGGAATAACCTCCTGTGCAGCCTTGCTGGATCCTCATGGGGTTCCAGCCCAACGACTCTACGCATCACCGCTCTGGCTCTGGTCTACAGCGCTGCTGAATATGCCGCCCCAGCATGGTGCAATAGCTCTCACACAAAGAAGCTGCACACAGTACTCAACGAGACCATGAGAACCATTACTGCATGGCTGCCTTCGTCCCACTCCATCTGAGTTTCTACCATATGCTTTATGGCATTGCACCTGCAGTGCTTCGGAGAGAACACCACATGCATAAACTGGTGAATAAGGCTCTCTTGGACAACAAGCACCTGCCGCTGCATAACACTGTCAAAGAATCACACCAACTCTGCAGACAAAGCCTGCGCTCTCGTCTACCTTTCTGTGGACACGCTGCTAAACTCCCGAGTCCCCAGCTCCCCATTCAACATCTTACAGACATGGAGTATCCAGCCAGGCAGTGTTCCAAGACCAGACCAACTCACTATCACACATATGACAGACTTCCACCTGGTAGCAATCTTCCACGCAAGGAATGGGTCACCTCGCACAGGAGTCGGTCGTTTCAACAGAATTCCTCCAATTGGGGCTGCGACCATCTCCAGCCTGCCAATGTGGTTTTCCATCACAGACTGCTGATCACTTTCTCAATGAGTGCCCTACCTTTCGTCCACTGGTGGATATAGACTTCACAAATCCAAACCAATCAACAGCGAGCTGGCTCCACCAGCTTCAAAATATTTAGCTGCTGCATCATACGCAAAAATCAGGGTTTTTATGTGTTATGAATATGATTTTGGTGGGATCACATGACCTTAAACTGGTGAATTGTGGGAATTACTCAATGTACCCTCCGGTCGATATCCCAAGTTTTTCAACTTCCATCGAGTATTCTAAGTTTTATAATCAAGAAATTTTGAATATAAAAAATGGAATATCAGCGATAAAACTTGGAATCCAAGTTTCTCGATTAAAGGGGGATGGTCCGATTTAAGTATATGAAGTTTTCATCTTGATAGAATGACCTTCACCCAAAAATCCCATCTGTAAAGTTTCGCGCCGATATTTCAATCCGTTTTGACGTGACAGCTAGAAACGTGGTTTTGTGAGCCCCATAGAGTACTGTGTAAAACTAATATTGGTCGACCAAAATGGAGCATACTTTCGCTCATAACTCCCAAACCAAACATCATTTAGCCCTAAGATTTCACAGGGTAAATGAGAAAAATAGTAGCTTTCTTCTGATACCAAAATTTTGACCACTTCCGGTAAAATCTGGGCTTCTGGGGACGAGGCTATTAGCGATCGGGCCATGGACCTTTAAATGTACAAAATGCTTGTCATAACCCCCCCCCCCCCCCCCCTCCTGAATTACAAAACTTTGCACCACCCATCTTTCTAACATCGTGCGGTCTCAACCGTGTCCCGTCACGTTTTCCAACAAATTAAAATGAAAGGAATACACTTGTGTATATATATTTCCCAGTTTATGACAGAAAAAAATCCCACACATAATTTACCATTAGGTCCATTATTGAAATAAAAACACCAATTCACCTAGCCATCCGTAACAGAACGAAATAAGTTTAAAACTAATAATTAACAGCCCAAAACAAAAGCAACACTCTCAACGACATCCTTTAAAAACCGGTGTGGCAGGAGATACAGTCCTCCGGACTCACAGTCCGCCTACAACGGTGAAAAATAGGGCACTCGATTCAGTTGACTCTTCACGCAACGTTAGTTCACGCTTTATTCCGTTATTGTCAATGGAGCCCGGACTGTGGCTCCTGGCGGACCATATCTCATACACTGGCTTTATGAGTATGGATGAATAAAGGATATTTACGAAAGTAAAAGTCACTCACAGCGTATGCAGTTTTGAATTCAAGCACGATCGTCCGTTATGCATTAGATTTATTAAAACTTCATAAAGAAATCTGCAAATTGTGTGTTAATTTGCGTGTTTTATGAGAATTTCTCATCCTTTCTCGGTGATCTGGTCGGCGGAATCGGCTAAATCAAAGCAGGTCATCAATATATTAATACACATTAGTTCACTGCTTTTTAAATTTGTGATCTTAATCTACAACTCGCGTTTTTATCGTTGATGATGATCTCGTGACCAGGCGGTCAACCCAGTAATCCTTTTAATAACACCCAGTATAACTCATCCTTTTTCCCCTTGTTCGATTACATTACGTTGATATAATTGCTGTATCGAGAAGTTAGAAATTCAAAGTTGGTAACTGATAGAAATAGTATTCTCTGTCCTCAATTATGTCCTCGTACAAATTTCAAATATATATCATAATATCACGCTGCAGGAGGGTCTGATTTGAAAATTGAGCCAGTATATTATTAATAAGGGTGGGAATTGATTTCGTTCTATGTGGAGTGTTTGTGTATCTGCGCATCTTACTTTGTAGTCCCACTGGGCAGGGCCTTCCGGGGGTGATCCCGGCCGTTCCGTCGGCAACTGAAGACGTAGTTGTTTTTCACCGGTCGCCAGATACCGATTTCTTTTAAAAAAATCATCGAAGAAGTTACACGGACAGAAGAGAACCTTCAAAATGGCTGATCTTACTCAGCAGACTTTGCCTCAATTATACTGAAATGTAGAATACCCTATCACAATTACCGCCCAACCCTATACGTTTGTATGTGGTCTAGTTCAAGGCCTCTGGGTTGTCCCCGGTTAATTTCTTTAGAATGGGCAAGAACACGCTTATTTTCGCTGATTAGCAATAAGACAAACGATCGACTTGGCGGACGCCCCGGTTTCGCACCCACCGAGATCAAAGTTCCACAGTACTGTGTTAAAACGTCACACTCGTTATAGCAACTACGAACATACTATATAGCCCATGCTATTTTGGAAGCCATATTGAAAATCTGCAAAAATCATCGTAGCTAATCTTTGCGACGGTGAACTTTCGGGACCACATGCCGGACGATGTTCTTGGATGTCTATGGATCATTTCATCATAACCGCCAGGCGAAATCAACCAGAAAGAGTATGTTTCCATGCTGTAAAGTTTACGTATAAGGGGCTTGGGCGGTAACATTTAAGCGTCCGCAGAGTGAGTTCGACGAATCAAGATGGCCGTCGGTTCTCTAGCCTTTTATTTATCTATCTCTATGGTCTAGTTAAGTCTTTTTTGTGCAAGTAAATATTGCATGATTAAACTCTATGATTAAACGATCAGCATATTGGTGATACAGTCAGTTGTTGACATTGTTAAAATCATTCGAGAGGGTTAATATTAATTAGTTACGTGGACCATTTATCGCATAACCCTATAATATGGGCCATTTACTGTTTCGTGATCCAGAGTCACGCCCCTCCGACTTAACCAAAATTGTTGAGATTGTTGTAGCAACCGACAGTAGGCTAATCTACATGCGGTCGTTGCTGTGCCAAGGATTTGCAGGAGGCGCCTACCAGTCCTCAATTCTGACGGGAAAATGATTTGTGCAAGTCGATTATGCAAATGAGGTGAGGTTAAAAGTGTGATTTTGCTCAAAACTAGTGTTTAAACAGCATTTTACAGTGTAGAAAGCTAACTACACAGGCCAAATTGCTCTTTGACCCAGTGGTTGATGGCCTTTGGTGGCCATTCTAGATTTTAAAATGAATGTCATTCACAGAGTGATGGAAATTAAGTCCTGTAATTATCGTCGTGGGTTCTTGTAACTTTTCGAAATATTTGCTAATCGGATAATATGGACGTGACCAGAAACCTTAAAATCGGGTGATGCGCTGAGTGAGCACCAGGGAGGGGTGTTGAGGGGCTTAAGTTCAGACCAAAAATAGGCTGGGTTTACCATTTTGGGGCAAAAAAACGGGGACCCGAGGACCTAAACCACCCTGCACACGCCACTAGGTTGGAAATACCAATAATTATCAATATTCCACAATTTTCATATGATCTACATCCTCACCTTTTCGCAATGTTGAGATTTTGCTACCGTTAGGTTTATTTAACAAACTAAAACGTTCTCAGAGTGGTTTGCTGTAGATGATCCACATGTAAGTTTTGAAATCACTATTTTTAATACTTCTTCTTATTTTCACTTCAAAGTGAAGTTGGTGTCCTGGATACGCCGTTATATCCTAGTACTAACTTTAGTCGCCGATGTTGCCTTGACGTCACAGCGCCTTGAAGTAGAATTATTTGACATCTCAGGCAAATGAACTTTTACCCTTCAATTACAGTAGGCCTATCGAAAAGTGGAACATGCATGTGGGGTAGGGTTGGCCTACTCTAAACATCAAAAGAATTATAAACTGGTATTTTGCCATGCATGATGTTACAAAAGCACTTGACTTTGGCCTCAGGAGTAGGGATGGGCGGGGAAAATAAACCATCTATCGGGGGGTTTGTACGTCACCTGGAATAGCCAAATGCGACCAAACAAATGGCGGGTCCAGGACTGGCTATCTACCCCCTACGACCCGGCACGTAATTTCACGGCATGTGTCTGGGCTGGACTGGCTGGCATGATTGTTATGTCGGGATACACAGAGGTAATGGTTCCCATAGGAGCGCACAAAAGACACTGCACCTGTTGGTCTCAGCCCCAAAACAGACCAACCATTGAACGTGACCATATTACCGATAACATCCATGTATGCCGTTATTGAAGAGGCCAGAGGTCATCCTAGGTAAGCCTTTATTATTTCATGTCCAAGTTCTAGCACGTACAAAGGGCCCCAAGTATACACCACCTATTGACCCGCCAAAAATATGAACCCGAATACTTAGAGCGATATACAATGGCTAGTCGCTGGGTTGGTCTCATCTGGGGGTTTAGCCATAAAAATGGCAAAGTGCGGCTCTTTGTGCCTAGGGATCCGCTGAAAAAGTTGAAAATTACACAAAGAAAATAGTGTTTATGTTTATAATTGGATAGTCTCATTTTCAAGAACAAAAACAAAAGAAATACATTTAATTGACTATCGTCATGTGGCATTAAGAGTGGTTTTGTATATACTGGGACTAATTCGCCTTGTCAATAATATTAGGCCTACATGATAATGCTTGCCTGTTCTTTACAATGTCAATGCGGTAAATCATACCATGTTTTGGGCATTTCATATAACATTGTGTGAAAAATTTTGATAATCTCGAGACACGACAAATGTCCAGCAAACGTGTGTATGTATGTGGCTCAACATTGGATATGCTTACCGACATTTTAACAGTGGTCAGGGTACCTGATGGAGTGTACGGAGAAAGTCGTATGGATCTTGGTATCAATGAATGTAAACCTTTTATAAATAGATAGCTATAGATGAAAAAAATGTTTGCTAACTATAGACACAAAAACAAGGTACATTAAAGCCACATATATGGGCCTGGAAATGACATTCATGCAAAACAAAACAACAAAAAAGTTCAACTTACACAGCAAAAGTTGTTTACCATACTGTTATATTAAATTTGCCAACAATGAGCCATAAAGGTTCAATGTATTTAAAGCTGTGCATGTACAGGGCCCTCTCTCGACGTTTTGAACTATTAAAGAACAAAAAAATGGGAACAACTGGTAAATGTTCTGTGAAACAACAAGGTTCCTTTAAAAAAACGCAAATGTTTCTTCAAGCTGCCAAAACTTCATTGTCCATTCCCTTCAACCATTTTGGGGAAAGGAAAGGGGGTCGGGTTGATCGAAGTTTACAGAGACGGGATGTGAATTTTGGAAGGATTATAACTGTTGTGTTCAAACTGATGACAAGTCGATAGGGCAATTGATTAAATAAATATTTATAAGAAAAGAGTTCATCAAAAACAGGTCAGAGTCACAGTCAGGTAATTTCTCCCATTTTTAAGCTTGTTCATTTTAACATAGAAAATGTCATGGAAAATATACATGTTGTTTGTTTTCTATACCACACCGCCGACGATATGATTTTTACCCAAAGCTGATAACAATATTGAAGGTATATTTGCGGAACTCACGACTCCATAAATTGACATACGGTAGTGTATTTAAGTTTTGACGCGTAACATGCAATGTTTCTCTTTTTTAGTAGTTACAGAGCAGATCTGCTGTGTAGCAAGTAGCAAGCGAGAAATACTTCTCTTGTTCGAAAATTACTGGGCCAATAAATTCGAAATAGTCCAAGCAACATCACGTTTGCGGCCATGCGCGGTATTGCGTCAACTTTCGTTGTGACATGAACGAAATATTTTTTATCTGTTACAAGATACGACTATGGTCCTACTGATTCCAAAGATATATATAAGCATCTTCAATGAATCATAGAAGCCTTCTACGACCCGTGTCCTTTATTGACCAAGTTTCTCGAAAATAGCTGAACCATTTATGGCCAATTGGATGTTGGATAGAGGACATTGACAGTAAAATTGACCTGAACCAATATGGAAATGAAAGGGTGTATGCACTAATCATTAACTCCTTAACTGACACATTACACATGAATTTGGCTTCGGTAAGGCATTCGATCTTGGGAACCACAAAATTCTTAAGAATAAACTTAATTACCATGGAGTTTGTGCAGTCCGTGCTGTAACTTGGATCGGCAGTTTCCTTGATGGACGCAAACAATGTGCGATTAAAGTAGTGACTGGAAACGACCGATTGGTGGAGTTCCACAGGGCACAGGAACTGGCCCACTTGGATTTGTGACGAGCGTGAATGATGCAGTCATTGACACCCCAGTGTTATATTAGCCTCCATTTTGTGATAATTATATTATTTTATTTCTCAATTTTACTTGGGAAAAGATTTCTCACGGGAAAAGTACTTTGTTTACTATGAAGAAGAGGGAGTGGAATTCCCCTAGTGTTGTTTGTGCAAAGTTGATCATGCACCTGTTATTTACAGGTAGAGATTATGCAAGAAATGAATAGGATTCCCAAAAATGCTAAATTTAGAAAATAAGTCAGCTTGTTTATGTTTTGAGATCGAAACAGATTGCAAAATTTGGGGGTTCCCATGATGTTATTTATGTAAGATGGTGCAATGCAGATGATGTCATTTATGTGAATTCCAATTTGTCTGTGCTAGGTTATGTTTATGCATGATAATGTTTTAATACCTATTTTTAGGTATTAGGAAATACTAGTTGAGAAATATTGTGTATATAAGGTGAACTTGGCCAGGAGATATTTATCAGCAGAAGTAACCAGGAGCTATACAGTATAGTTATAGCTAGTCTTGATCTGCAATACTGGTAGATTTGTGCTTTACACATTAATTTGCTAAACCCGGTCATTTATCGTGGTTATTATAGGCTTCGGTAAGGCATTCGATCTTGGGAACCACAAAATTCTTAACAATAAATTAATTACCACAGAGCCCGTGCAGTCCGTGCTGTAACTTGGATCGCCAGACGGACGGAAACAATGTGCGATTAAGGTAGTGACTGTAAACGACTGAATGATGGAGTTCCACAGGGCACAGGGACTGGTCCACTTGGATTTGTGGCGACCGTGAACATGGTGAATGATGTAGTCATTGACACCCCAGTAACTCTAAAGTATGTAGATGATCTTACCCACCTTGAGCCCAGATCACATTTGACGACTCCTGTTATCACATATTATTCAGGAATGGGCTGCTTCAAATTACATAAAGCCAAATGTTCCGCAACGAAAGTGTCCTTTCTGAAGAAAAAAAATGATCCCCACATACAATATCAGCTAGGTGATCTTCTTCAGGAAGTTGAGGTGACTTAAATTTTTGACATAAATATCAGTGCCAGTTTCTCGAATTACAGTCCTTTGATGGAGAATAGCACCGGCCATCTATCCAATACGTGGATCCTGGGTTTCCTACACTGTAAAAAAAATACTGTAAATTTTACAGGAAAATCCTGGCAGCAATTCTGCCAACAAATTACCGTAAAAATTACAGTATACTGTAAAAATTAATTTAATCAAAACATATAAAAACATTTTTTTTTTAAACTTTGTAGGCCTATCAACAAATTTTTACGGTGCATTTACTGTAAAATTTACAGTTTGTTGTAAAATATATTACATCAAACTGTAAAATATACAGTAAATTTGAACGAAAACCTGTAATTTTACGGGATTTTGTTGGTTGTTTTGTGTCATACGGTCATCACTCCATGCACGCTCGCGGTTTAGTGCGCCTCCTTTAAACTACGCGCACATTTTGTGGCGCAAAAAATACAAAGCAATCAAAGAGTACTCGTTACTGGTAAAATTTATGTACAGCAAGCGGTTTTTGCACAGTTATGACAGAAAAATTACCGTATGACACAAAACACCATAGAATATATATGCGCTATTTATTTTATCTACTCCTACATCGTTGGTGCATTCCTATCCCACAATGCATAAGAATTTCGGAACAAAATGATTTCCGGTAGGAAACCCAGGATCCACGTATTGTGTTCTCCATTGCGTATACTGCACGCATCATTTGTGTCTCAGCACTGTACCCAACAAACTCGTCTACAAGGTCCTGGTTTATTTCGTATGCTATACAGGTCACAGTTTATTCAGTATAATTCTAATGTTCAAACTAGGACACTATGATATGGGGGAACTTTCAGTTTCTTTACACTGGTTAGAAATTGACTGTGATCGTGAGTGCTCAAGAAAGCCAACTGTATCTGTATCACAAAAGCCTCGTGATGATCTTGTCACAAACTTGACTGGATTTGTTTGATCTTTGGCAGAGTATTCAGATGGTGAATCTCATGTGATGTCTTGGAAAGGATCCAGAGAAGAGCATTCATGATCATCATGGGCAAAAGGTACACATTTTATGAACAGGACCTTCGGGTTTGTGGCATAGACTCTTAGTGGAGGAAGCAGCTGTCTCTGAGTTTTCATGTCTCTTATAAATTCTGATCAGTTTAGGTGTTGGATCCCTCTGCAAGTGGTTCAGCTCACCAACGGAATAAGCGCCCGCATCCCCAAGGGACAATTAAGCAAGTGCAGAAACAGTCTCAGGCTATGCATGACAGACCTCTGGGTTTTTTTTTTGGGGGGGGGGCTGCTCCAAGTTACATAGGAGTTGTTTTGTGATGATCCAGGTGTCATGAAGTACAGTGTTCGTGTGACTGAGTGTTATTGTGCTATTGTGTTCTTCATTGAGTGCTGTACACGTCATTTGTTTCAGCACTGTACAAAATAGCCTCGTCTACAAAGTCACGGTTAATTCCGTACATGTTGCTATGGTAGCAAGGACACTATCTCATGGGGAACTCTAAGTTTCGTTACACCAGCAGTGTTTCAAAATCTAGCGCTTTGAAACCCAAATCAGTCCCATGATATACTTCCAGTCGCAGCGAACGATTTCTGTGCGTAAAGCATGGGTAACACTTGATCCTGGGTCAAAATCCGGTATAGTTGGGCATGTAAGGGGGGTTTCCGTGCACCCCCCAGTACTTAACCAAACCAACTCTTTTGGATGCCTCTTAGGGCCTTTTAACACATTTCAGATGTTAACAGTGAAAAAAAGTGAGTGCTCTTGAGATATCCAACATGGCCGCCAATATGGCCGCCAAAAATGGTCTAATTTTTTAAAATGTCATATATCGGCCTAAAAATGGGATAAAAGCATAAATGAAATATCTAAATATATGTTTATTAGCTTTACCAATTCATTTGTGGCAATTTCAGTTTACTAACATACATCAAATTCAAGATGGCGTTCAATATGGCCGCCAAAATTGAAAAATTGATGAAAAGTTCATATATTGTCCCAAAATAATCATAAATATAGCACAGAAACGATAAAATGTTGTGTTAGGATAATCAAAAATCAATGTTATGCCTATTGGCAATGTTATCTTAACTAAAATTCAAGATGGCGGCCAAAATCATCCAAAATGGCCGAAAATTGTAAATAAAATCATAGTTTCGCTAGAAATAATGATTAATATGGTTAAGAAACCACAAGATACTGATCAAGGGTCATTGTGAAGTTATGCCAAGCATATTTGTAATATCATCTTGCTTCAAATCCAAGATGGCCGCCAATATGGCGGCGTTCAAAGGTCTTTTAAATCTATGAATTGCCATATATCTGTAATGTATTTAATCATACAATACAGTTAGAATATATGGCTTTGACCATTAAATACTCATATCTGGCATTTGTTTTCCAACATACATATAAAAATTAAGATGGCAGCCAATGTGACCCTCTTGAAAGAGCATACACTCATATATGGCATATCTGTCATGTATTAAGTTACCACATCATTCCAAAATGATGTGGTAAAGTGTTATCAAAAGTAAAGATATAGGTCTTTGAACAAAAGGGAATTCATATCTGACATTTTGGTTTAGTTAACATGCATAAACTTCAAGATGGCGGCCAATATAGCTGCATTCTCACACTTTAAATCTACAAATTGAAATATATTTGTAATGTAAAATTTAGTTGTATCATCCAAATGATGTTAAAATACCGTATTATAATTAACGTATGACATATATATCTTTTACCATTTAATAATTCATATCAGCACTTTGTTTTTGTTAAAATGTTTAACATTCAAGATGGCTGTCTTCAAAGACAGCTACAAATTGGTATATATACATAGTATATTCAGTTAAATCATTCCAAAATTAAGAAAAAGTGCAAATTGAAGTTAAGATATATTTCTTTGACCATTAAAAACTCATACCTAGCAGTAGCATGGTTGTTTTGTTAACATGCTTAAAATTTAAGATGGCAGCCAATATGATCTTGGATATTTAAAGCCTACAAATTACCATAATACATCAGCTACCATTTGGCATTTTAAGCAATTTAAATTAAAGTGAAAGACATATTTCATAATTTAGTTTGTTCTTTTATTGCAATATATGTTCATTAATGTTGATTATGTTGGAATGATATCATCAAATATGTCAATTTGCAGGTTTTAAAATTCTTTAAACATTTTTAAACATGTCAACAAAACAAACAAATGACATATGAGTTTCCTTTAGTCAGAGACACATATGCCGTACATTATTTTGCACTTTTATCATAATTTCGGGATATGATATAACATAATACAAATATATGGCAATTTGTTTTAATTAACTTTAAAGACAGCCATATCGGCTGCCATCTTGAATTTTTACCTTGCTGACAAAACAAATAAGACTCATTCGAGTTTACAATGGTCAAAAGCATATCTGTATTACTTATATACACTGTCATAATTTTTGGATAATATGATAAATATATTATACAGATATCATGAGGTTTTTTATTAAAATTTGCAGATTTCAAGGTTTGAAGGTAGCCATATTGGCTGCCCTTTGTATTTTTTAGCATGTTAACAAATTAAAAATGTCTGATATGAGTTTATAATGATCGGAATCATATGTATCATGTGTAGATTTTAAAGATCTTTGAAGGCTACCATACTGGCTATAATTTTGAATTTAAAACATGTTAACCAAACCAAAATGCCAGATATGAGTTTCTAATAGTCAAAGACATATATCTTATACTTTAATCTTTACTTTTAATCTTATTTTGAATGATATAATTCAAATTATATTACATATGTGGCAATTTGTAGATTTGAATGTAGCTATTGGCCGCCCTCTTGAATTATATGCATGCTAACAAAACTTAAAATGTCAGATATGAATTCCTAAAGACGTATCATTACTTTTGATGACACTTTATCACATCATTTTTGGAATGATATAACTTTTATACATAAAAGATATGCACATTTGTAGGAGTGTACAACTCTTTGAAGAGGGTCACATTAGTCACCTTTTATGCATGTTAGCAAAACAGAAATGCCAGATATGAGTATCTAATGATCAAAGCCATGTATCTACCCCCTTTTATTCATAATATTGACATTGTATGACTAAATATATTAGAGATATATGGCAATTAATAGATTTAAAAAAGCTTTGAAGGCGGCCATATTGGCGGCCATCTTGGATTTGAAGCAAGATGATATAACAAATATGCTTGGCATAACTCCACAATGGCCCTTGATCAGTATCTTTTGGTTTCTTTACCATATTAATCATTAATTCTGGCAAAACTATGATTTTACTTACAATTTTCTCTTTTTCGGCCATTTTGGATGATTTTTGGCCTCCATCTTGGATTTGAATTAAGATAACACTGCCAATAGGCATGACATGGGGTTTTTATTGTTCTAACGCAATGTTTTGTCGTTTCTTTGTTATATTTATGATTATTTTTGGACAATATATGAACTTTTCATCAATTTTTCAATTTTGGCGCCCATATTGGACGCCATCTTGAATATGATGTATGGTAGTTAGCTGAAATTGCCACAAATGAATTGGCAAAGCTAATAAACATATATTTAGATATTTCATTTATGCTTTTATCACATTTTTAGGCCGATATATGACATTTATTAAAATTTGACCATTTTTGGCGGCCATATTGGCGGCCATCTTGGATATCTCAAGAGCACTCACTTTTTTTCACTGTTAACATCTGAAATGTGTTAAAGGGCCCTAAAAGGCATCCAAAAAAGTTGGGTTGGTTAAGTACTGGGGGGTGCACGGAAACCCCCCTTACATGCCCAACTAGTATCTATCGCTCGCTGTGACTGGATGGGTTTCACGGATTGATGGTCATTTACGAAAGACGAAATTCAACAAAAAAGAACCCATGCCCTGAAGCTTGTATACTGTATGTTGTGCCTCCTCCCTTGCGTTAAAGGCTGACTCAGAGATTTCCCGAGCGAGGAGGACGCACTCAATTTTCAAACAAATCGTGTTTTTGCATATACATAATGCTTGTTCATATAATAATCACTGTGTGAAATAACTAAGCTCAAATCGAAGTTCTTCGTTTAGAAAATCCCAAATTTGTTATAAAATTCCGGATTCGGAATTTTTGTTATACACGGTATCCTATGGCACTGCTATACTGTACATAAATGTGTACTACATGAAAACGAAAAATCCGATTCATCTCGAACTTTGGAATAAATTAAGCATTTTAGGCGACTATCTTTCGTTCAAGTTGACTATTTTTTAATTACTACACAAAAAATTATATTTCGAAATCTCTGAGTCAGCATTTAAGTATAGGCACCTCTAAAAGGGGGCATACGAAACGAAAGACGTTTATGTAAAAACGTGAACAGCGACATAAATAAAACAAAAGAATTGCACTTACAAGTACACGTGTCACTTCAAAACATAACTTAATGTGGTTTAAAAAGTACGAGTTGGCAAAACAGTTTCAGCCCATTTTGGTCAATCCAGGGGGGAAACCGCCTGCTCCTGTCGACTTGCTCCAACCCCTTCTCCATTCCCTCAGCCGCGATCCTTTTTGCTACATTCGTGTCTGTCGGATCAGTAAACAGTCATTTAAAACTTGACATCACGATTCTACAAGCTTCTACAGCCAGCTCATCGCGCTCATCAAGCCCAATTCATGCCCTCGTTTGACCGCTCTATTCTCCCGTGGCATTAGTGGACAATCACTTGTCAGCCACGTCCGTAGCCACAGCCCGAGGATGAAAGTAAAGATTAGCAAATGTCAAAAACATTTTGTTCTATTTATCAAATTTTCCCTTTTCATTACCTCGGACTCTTCAAAACTGGAACTTCTTGTCAGACAAAATTACTTCAGTTCCGGGGGAAGACGGCTTCAAAGCTCCCGTCGTGGAATTTCTACAGCCATTAGGCAAACAAGTTATGGGTCCTTATCTGACCACTGTTCACATTACAGGCCCTGTAGTATATACTGTCGCAAACATATTATATCCGCAGCCTCGAAGATCGAGCCAAATGATTTTGCTCAAATTACCAAATCATTAGAGAATTAGGTTTGATGAGGCAGATCGAGAGACGGGAGAGAAAAAGGGTGAGGGGCAGACGGGAAAGGATAGAACCAGCAGGGAGAGAGCGCCGCTCTTCAACCATCAAGTTGTGCGTGCCTCTGACCCACAACAGTCTTCTTCTGTTACGAGGCCAACATAAATGCATGCAAATCAAGATCTCATATCTTGGATCCCACGACCAGTGACCACACCTTCATGGCATGAACATTAGGCTGGACCTTTTAAAATACAACTGGATTTCTATTTGAACTTCTTCAAATTTGTAATAATTAAACTTATATGTAATCTTCTGAGAGTCAAGTGTGTCCGTTTGCCTTATATTAAATTGAAAATATACTTAACCTTTATATTCTACAGCACCATAGACCATTTTATAAATCAGGAAGTAACAACGGCCAATTCTCACGAAAATGACACCAATTGGGTTTTAAAAAGTAAAACAATTGTCACGAATTTTGTTCTGTATGCATTTTATTGCTTGGAATATGTGTCACTGATAAATAAAAAATAAAAACTGCCAACATCACCTCTCGTAATTTTGTAAAACAGGCTTGCAAACATTTTATGTGTCAAAAGAATAGGGTTTATTACGTTATCAAAATGAAAATCCATGGAAATGAGGAATTATTTGCGGAATTATAATTCCCATCAGAGAACATCAGAGAAGGACCTTTAATATTTTGTAAATGACAATGTTTGAAATATAGGACAGTAAACAGTGTCAAATCATGTTTAATAATATTTTTTGCTGCCAGTTGTTCTGTCATCGTTTACTGCAACGTATTATTGTATAAAGTATGTTAAGTGCTACAGTGGTGTATCTGAAAATATCTGTAATAATGTTTATTACACGTTCAAAATAAAAAAAAAAGTATGTGAAAATTATGGTATTTTACCGTCAGTCTTGCACGTTTACAGTGATTTCTTACAGTGTGCACAAACCCAGCTAAATGATAATGGTCTTTTATGTCACACTGTAACAGAACACATTCGTTCATCAGTGGATAACGTAATAGCAAAACTAAGCTATGTAATAAAAACCTTTCTGCACCCAACATTGATCAGGAAGTACATATCTTGAGTTTTCTATTATGTTTGAGCGAATGATATAGATATTCATTACTTATCTTTCTAACAATAGATAACGTAATAAATCTTTAACATGGTTTAATTTGTGTCGTCTGCAAGAGGGCGCATTGGCATTGCTTTGGTAGTGTGTGTGTGTATTTGTGTGTTTGTGGTAAGAATGTTGACACAATGTAAACCCAAAACATAATTTGCTCGCTGTTTCCACATACGTGCACACATTTTCATGGTACTTGCATGTAATGATCCCTGGATAGTGCCCCACAAGTTACCCCTCATGAGTGAGGATCAAAGGTCATTAGAGGTCATGGCTCCAAAATGGTCAGATTTATCAAATCGCTTGGTGTTACCACATGTGTTGCTCAATTTTCATGACACTTGGATACCATGGTCCTTGGTTAGACCCCGGTGACTTCATGTGACCTTTGTCCCCATTCACAAAGTTTGACCTTACATTTTCCATTTCAGGTGGTTGCAAGCATCATTTTCAAATTCTAGTAAGTAATATATCGTTGCAAAGAGCAAATTCTGAAAGTTATTTTTTTTTAATTTGCAAAACCCATGCCAAACCCAAGTTGTACTCATTTAAATAATATCATCCATTTCCTGACTGTACACATCTGGGTAACTGGCATCAGCTTCTATTCACGCCAAACCAATAAAGCGTGAACAAGACAGGTCGATTTGGTTTGCAACTTCTATTGTCAAAATGAAAGTTTGGCTTTTATACTCATCAAGAACCATCAATCAAACGATAGTTAAAGTTCATCTTTCTATTCATCAAACAATGTAATATAACTATCGCAAACTGTTTCTGCAATTTCTGTTTGCAAAACATGCAATGAAGTGCTTCTTCTAACAGTACTAGAGACTCGCGAGATTCCAAATTTGATATCATTTAAAATTGTCAGCATTTAAAATGTTGCTCTTGATTGGTGGATTTTTGAGTATTCGTATAAAAGTAAGGCTATCATTTTGACAATGAAAGTTGGAAACCAATTGAGGCTTTCTTGTTCATGTATTATTGATTTGGTGTAAATAGAAATTGATGCAAGTTACCCAGATGATACAGCAAAAAAAATGGGTCGTTTTATTCAAATTATTTTAACTCGGGTTTGGCATGAACAAATTCAAAAATTCTTTTTTTAATTTAGATATTCAGAAACTGCTCTTTCTATTAGTTATTGAATTACTGATATTTTAATAAACTACAATAAAAACCAGTAAACTTCTTTTTGAATCGGTCTGTATAATATTATCAGCAGCATGTATGTAGCTTTACCGAATAATACAGGGTTTCTGTCCTTAGCATGAGCAGAAAAAAATGTATGCGGTTTGTATTTTTTTCTGCGTTCAATGCATTTTCTTTATAGTTTTGTATTGTACGTTTTATCTTTATGGATTTTATGTTTATTGTTTTGTTTCTGTTTTATGGTCTTGCATCTTCTGTTTCATGTTTCCGTTTTAGATTGTTGGAATTGATTATATATACACTGTTGCTCATAAGTTGGAATATTTTTTTCAGACCCAATCTTAAAAGGTATTTCTATTTGAACGCCTCAGTAATCATATTAGAGTAGGCGAATGATTACATAATGAGTCCCCACTACTCAGGTGAAGTGAATCCATGCATAATTTTGAATTACGTAACAATGCCATTTGTTGGGAGCGATAAAATGCCAGACGTCTGTTGTTTGTTCCTTTTCTCTGCTCCAAGCCTGTGTGCAAGGAGCCAGAGTTGGTTGTTACCTTTACAACAAAAACTAGTACAGAGGTTCCTTAGGCTATGCCTCGTCCATCGGCATTGTCAATACGCCGAAGAGTGCTTGCACTCCGACGGGAAGGGTCAACAAGCCAAAGTCGCTGATTTCCTCGGGATATCGCAGACTACGGTCTGTAAAATCCTGAGGCCGGTATTCATCGACTGCTTATTCTGTGCTGTATAACCCGGAAAATGCCAACAAACTGTATTCGTCGTTTGTGGAGAAGACACTATGGAATCAACCTTTCACGTCAAACTGAAAATTGGAGATTGCTCCAACATGGTTACCGAGCAAGAGGAAATGTCCACTCCCAACCGTTCACCACAGAATTGATCGACTTCGCTGGACTAGGGAGCACAGAAGATTACGGCTCGGACCCTGGCGAAATGTTGTGTTTATGGACGAGACGCTACATCCTTGACCATCAAGATGGAAGACAAAGGGTTCGTCAATTACGTCATGTACGTAGTGAGAACCTCCGAGATGACGGTATTCAGGAATCGACTCAAGCTGGTGGCGGCTCGGTGATGGCTCACTGGTGGTACCAGATGGAAACATGAACGCCGTCGTGTACCTGGACATTCTGGAAAATCACTGTCTGCCACATGCAAGAAGAAGGGTTTATGCAAACAATTTTCGGCTGCAAGACGACAACGTCACGCCGCACAGGGCCGCTGTAGTGAGACAATTTCTTGAGGCAGAGGGGGTGGAGCAGATACCATGGCCTGCTTGCTCCCCTGATTTGAATCCTATCGAGCATGCCTGGGATGCCTTAGGCCCAGCCATCAATGACAGGGACAATCTTCCTTAAACTCTACAGTAGTTAGCTCAGGCTGTGACCGATGAGTGGGACGCTCTACCCATTGAAATCACAAACAACCTTGTGGACAGTATGCCGCGACATCTTGATTCATGCCAGGGGTGGCCATACTCGATATTGGTGACTGATTGACATTTAAAAACAGTAATATTGAACATTTCGATGCACGAAATCACCCAAAAATTTGTTATCTGCAAAACTGACTGATGTGAAAAAAATTGTAACAAAATCCTTAAATCTGCTGTTCAAATATACCCCTTTTCCTTTCAGGCTAAGGACACAGTTCGTACTGGGGGTTAGTTGTGGACTAAGTTCATGGTGATATGTTCGAAAGAGACTGATCAATCAAGTAGTGTGGCGATATACACCACAGATATATCATAAATAACTCACACTGTAAGAATCTATAAAAGTGGTTAAAAATATTTTATTCAAACATTATGAGCATATATTTGGGATTTTATAGTATAAATTTTTGGGATGTTAGTAGTATTTTTGCACTAAGTTTAAAATTATATGCGAACCACTGAGCAATTTCCCTTTTCGTACTAGCAAGTAATCGTTTATAAATTTTTAACCAATTAATGGATTGCAACCATCGCTGACACTAAACTATTGCCTACTAGTCAAACTGTTCTCTACGTAACTTACCAAGCTACATACTTGTTGCCCTCGGTTGTTACTTAATAATTTCCCATATCCTAACTTACTAATTGTTCTATTATTGACATAAATGCATGATGCATATCAGTTGCCTTTGTAGCGTCTGGCACCTAATGCCTCTAACTCACCAATAGAATTTCCTTATTGTAACTGTAAGCCACCAATTACTCTCATCATGATAATGTAACTCATCAATCACATTTATATCGCCAACTGCCCTCATACTAACTCACTTAATGGTTTGAATTGCCATTGATTTATCATAACTCGCCAATTGTATTTATTGTGATTTGTCAACTGGTTGTATCTCACTAAATACCGTTATTAACTTGCATGCCAAATGGTTATTTGCTAGTAATTCCTTATTGGTGGAGCAGAAGGGGGAAGGTGCTTCATTTAAGGAGATACCCATCAACTCGAGGTTGAGTCATATACGGATGTATCCTGAGGTATCAGGGTTTAGAAAATACAAATACATATGGCAAAATTTCTATCTTGGGACTACTTGATTTATAGGATCTTTTTGCCTGTTCTTCAGAAAAAAAAACACCAAATCCCAAACCTACTGAAAAATATTTAAGAAACTATTGTTATTTCAACTTTACAACAAACGCCTATTTTATTCCTGGTTATTAGAACTTTTTAAAAATCCATAAAATAAAATATGACGATTTTTAAAGTTAATAATAGAAGTTTCAACCTCATCCTTATCAAAAACACCCACACCCCATTTTTCATACACACCCACATTTCAGCTTATTATTAATCACATTATTGATTCGACCAAGTTCAACGTCAGAAGTAATTTTAAATTCATTTTTGACCAAAAAACAATTGCCACAGAAAGCTTACCAGGTGAATGGTTTGATTAAAAAAGGTAAACCACAAAACTTTTCTTTGACCTACAGCTTTTATCCCTGACTTCTGGACTTGATAGCTGGAAGAAAAAACACGGTGGTGGAAAAATATTTGATAGAAATGGCAATTTTGTGTCATCTGCGATGCAGGTGACATATAGAGATTGCCTGGGTAGTCTGTGTACGTATATCTGTCTGTGGTCAACAATGTTAACCCTAAACATAATTACCCACTGTTTCCACATACTGTGCGCACATTTTCATGCCACTTTGATGTAATGGTCCTCGGGGTAGTGCTCCTCAAGGTAACGCTTTCAAGAGTGGGGTCAAATGCCATCTTGGGGTCATTAGAGGTCATGGCCCCAAAATGGTCAGAATTATGAAATTGCTTGGTGTGGGCCACACTTGTCAATCAGTTTTCATGACACTTTGGTCCTTCGGTAGTGTCCCACGTGTTGGTGACCTCATGCGACCTTTGTCTACATTTACAAACCGTGACTGTAGACGACACATTCGTTTGGAGAACACTGTATTTTTTTAATTTTGATATTTTTTTTCATTACAAATCACATAAAATCAAGGGGAAAAATTGATATGAAAACTTGGTAACAAGGAAGACAACATCAGTACTATACAAATGTGAATCCCCATTCTATAAATATTGTACAGACAATTTAATTCCAATTATTTTTAAGCCAATATTTATCTTATTAGGGCGTTTACGATTTATCGCTTGTAGAGTATGTTGGACTGCCTAACCTCTAATGCAAAAGTCAGATTTGTCAATATTTTTAAAGAATTTATGATGCCGTTTCTCTGTAAGAAAACTTAAATTTAAGGGCAGTGGTAGATTTGGGTTGGACAGTTCCCATAGGAACAACCATTTCACTCTTTAGACTGAACATCTGAATGACTGGAAAGTTAGCTGAAAATTAAGTTTGAGTGCTGAGACTTCCATAACACCATTAAACTTAAACTACTGGTGCATGTCAATAACATTAAATGAAACACAAATAAATTTCTTCAGAAGAAAACTGACATTTTTGATATGTTGATATACTTGTTATGTATATAAAAAGTAGCCTGTAGATAATTCTCCTTTCTATAACTTCAAGGTTTCTGATCAGTTACCAATAGCTACCAGACCATTTACCAATGACGAACTCCAAGGTTTCTGATCAGTTACCAATAGCTACTAGACCATTTACCAATGGCGAACTCCAAGGTTTCTGCCAGTTGCCAATAGCTACCAGACCATTTACCAATGACGAACTCCAAGGTTTCTGATCAGTTACCAATAGCTACCAGACCATTTACCAATGGCGAACTCCAAGGTTTCTGATCAGTTACCAATAGCTACCAGACCATTTACCAATGACGAACTCCAAGGTTTCTGATCAGTTACCAATAGCTACCAGACCATTTACCAATGACGAACTCCAAGGTTTCTGCCAGTTGCCAATATCTACCAGACCATTTACCAATGACGAACTCCAAGGTTTCTGATCAGTTACCAATTGCTACCAGACCATTTACCAATGGCGAACTCCAATGTTTTTGATCAGTTACCAATAGCTACCAGACCATTTACCAATGACGAACTCCAAGGTTTCTGATCAGTTACCAATAGCTACCAGACCATTTACCAATGACGAACTCCAGGTTTCTGATCAGTTACCAATAGCTACCAGACCATTTACCAATGGCGAACTCCAAGGTTTCTGATCAGTTACCAATAGCTACCAGACCATTTACCAATGGCGAACTCCAAGGTTTCTGATCAGTTACCAATAGCTACCAGACCATTTACCAATGACGAACTCCAAGGTTTCTGATCAGTTACCAATAGCTACCAGACCATTTACCAATGACGAACTCGAAGTTGTCAAACGCTATTGCTGCAAATGTCTACAACTCGCTTCTTCTCAATTGCAAAACTCCATCAATCCCATTCTTTGAAGGCACCAAAATGGATTTTGTAGGAATAGATCTGCTGTGACCACAGATTCTCGAACTTCAAAGAATCGGCAAAGAAATGAATCTACAAAAGTAAAGCTTGTACAGTCTTTGTAGACTTTTTAAAGGCATTTGATTGTGTGAACCGGACGACACATTCTGAGATCTAAATTGTATGAGTTTTATTACAAGCATTCCCTGTCTGCACTTTCCTACATCTGAAATCATGAAAAGAGTCTGAGACTTACGACCTATAGATACTTAGAAATCTGGGATATTTTCCAGCACTATTCCTTGGATGGTCTTTACTTGCGAAGTGCTAGGAATGTTGAGGAGTCTTTGTTTTCCCTTCAAAAAGATGCAGACATACAGAATTGGACGCTGCCTCTACATTTTCGTAGTAGGGATTTCTGATTGATATCGCAGCGAGATCGACGTGGTCAGAAAAGTCGAGGTCATGAAGGCGGCATTCCTGGTAACATTTGCGCCTATAGGGCTCTAGTAGAACTCCTGTTTCATTTTGAATGTTAGTATGTACATGGAGCATTACGTTGTTTAGAGCACGTGATTAATGAAGGTAAACGGTGCCAGAGTGCCACCGGTCTCCCCATCTGGCTAGCCACAGGACAATCGAGGGGTTATCGTAGATCACCTTTATGGCACTCACAATGATGTCAAGAATGCCATACGTATGAGAATTATAAACATGCGATGAACTTGAGGTCGAACAGAATCAAAAGCCTGAGAGAAATCTATAAATATTGCATCAGGTGGAATATTCCTTTCCTTCATCCTTCGATTATTCTCAGTGCTAGAATTTGGCAATCTTGGGTGATTCTCTCTGAAGCCATTTTGATTCCAACCGTCAAAGAAGTGGATCTACATCGGACGAAATCTGTTAAACTATATAGGCCTTTGACCCAATGGCAGACAGACTAATCGCTCATATAGGTGGCTGCTTTAGAGAGGTCATCTTTCGTGGAGAATGATTGCGCCATGGCTGGGGATCTCATTGTGTGTTAAAGGTGCCCCACCCGATTACAAGATATATTTTTTTTCGTGTTTCGTATGTAAAGCGATCGCCAACATACCGTAATTCCAAAATTTCAGTTGAATCCGATATACTTTTTAACTTAGCAAAAGATAGCTTGGTATGACAAGCGTTAACAAAGGTAGTTCATTGTAGGCATCGCGAGTCTTTATTGCAGACTTTCAATCACCCTTACAAATGAGCTCAAAGTTAGTTGGTGAATTGGCCCTTAGTAAAAGAGAGCAGTAACTCAGTCTCTCTTCCATATCTCCAACGGCACTGGCACATTTTCAGAAAATATGAAATTTCTTCAATTTGCTCGCAAATGATAGTCAAGGCCATTGGAAGAATAGATATATATTTTACTCATACAAATAACATATCCTATATCCAAAACCAGAAAGGGACATTAATAAGAGGCTAAAGACATCCAGGTAATTTGTAGTCTAACTTTTAACTTTGCCGTAACTTTAATCAACAAATGTGTCTATTACATGAATATCATAGACTCGTACTCATTGATATTAAAACCAAAACCACAAATATCACAGACCGGTCAAACAAGGTGCATGCCGTGAGAATCAACTCTGGCGTGTGTTTTCTTGTGTTAAACGTCATTTCCGCGTCGTCTGCTGAATTAATGTCGCCGGCGACATTAATTATTAAATCGTTCCGTTTTACCATAAGCGCACTGATTTGGGCTTAATAATTTCAGGTGAGGGCTAATGTATATAAAAGCTTTATAACCATGCAAAAATATCAATTTTGAAAAATCTAGAGGGGCGCACTATTTTTCAAATGTGCCAGTGTCTCTTTAATCAAAATCCCGTACTAGCACTATGTCTTCTAATTCAATATATTCCGAGAGTTAAGGATGAACCTTCTTTTGGGGAGTGGACAAGGTTGTCACATGTGTTCCCAGCCAGTTGGATTTGAGATATTTCTCCTTTATAGTGCGGAGGGGATATGACAAGGACTGACACATGTCCCTTTCATATCCAGGGCAGTATAAGACACGTGACAGCCACATCACTCTGATTCAACTCAATAAAAATGTTCTGTTAAAAAATTATATAATTAATGTTGTGTGTATCCCTTACATTTGTACACACACCGCACACCTGCAATGCTGTCATTGCAGTGATTGCTGAGAGTATGGAATAAAAGTAATAGAGCATTATCTTACCTTTTATCTGAAAGCAATAATAGCACATTTTGAAGAGCGCCCCCAATTTTCCACATTTGAGATTTTTGCCAGATGTGTTGGTAATTGTCCAGTAAACTATACCTGCGAAGATTAATGTAGCTTCAAGTAGCTTAAGTCCATTGTCATAAGCTGAAATAACTTGAATAACTTCATATTCAAGGTAGAAAACAATGTTGAAGGAAGAATTCATTGCAGATCTAACACAACAGACATTAGTATAATAATTTCTTTGCCAGCTCAAGAAGCCCATTTATACATAATGTTTAATAAACAAGTTTTGAAACTGAACTGAATGACTTTGTGGACTAGGCACGAGCAATATCAAAGTGTCTTTAGAGCAGTATCATTTTGTGCAGTATTGTTATGCAAAAATCTCTGAGTCAAAATACTTTATCTCTTTCAAATTTATTTTAAAACATGTCATTGAGCAAATAAAAGTTTCATCTGATCCAGTGGATTTTTGTGCAATATTTTTATGCAAAGAATTCTCATCCAAAATCTGTTTCAAAAACTTGTTGTTGATCCATGAAAGATTTCTCTTTCCCATTTCATTTTGTTGAATATTTATGCAAACAACAGTTGAAAAAACTTACAGGCTTTATAATTATTGTTTGAAAATGTTTTGTTATTACTTCTAGTATGCCGGTGTCACAATAAACCACTTTTATGATGAATATCATTGACAATATGAGAGATATCTATTAATTTACACAAAATGTGGTTTACTGTGTAAATTCCATTGGAATGGGAGAAAAATGGGATGGTTTGCAAACCTTTTCATATCTGCTTCATTTTTCAAGCGATTTCTTTCATTTTTTCAGAATATGTAGTGTATAGAATGGGTAATACGGTTGAATGAGCATATCGAGATCAGGGTCAGCAGCATTCCATGCACATTTTTTATACATTGTACATCATGTAGTTTACTAGCCAATTATCAATGAAATTGTGCAAAAATCCCATTTTTTTAAAATTGGGGGCGTTCTTTAAAAAAAATGTGCTCTTATTGCTTTAGATATGGTGGAATATGAAAATAGTTGAAAACCCTATAAAGAGGATAAAAATGTTATTAACAACAAAATGATGTCCAACTTTTCCAACCCTCACCAAAGAATTTTATGAAAACACATTGTCTATCCCATATTGAGATCAGCATCACAAAACCTTCTTCGCGCGAAACCACGTTACTCCAAGAATATCATTCTCAGTATTTGCTCCTATGATCAGATGATATGGAATTAACTGTCAATCACTGTCTGAGACTCATTGCCACAATTGTAATCACTGCTGAAAAACAACTACTTTAAAGTCTGCTTATTGAATTTAGTCTTCATGTGTATGTTTTTAATGGTAGCTTATATGTATCGAATAAAAACAGACTAGGTAATAATTCTACGTATCAGCCAAGGTCAGGGAAGAAACTTTCTGCTCATCCAGCCACTTTTGATTTCACAATGCTACATCATAGTCAGTAACATACCAGTTTCAATACTTCTGGAGTAACCATAAGGACATGTATGGAAACTTTTGGTCAGAATGTTAACGCTTGTTAAAGGCCCAAACCAATGATGAAACCCTTGACTCAGTGATATAAATGGGTAAACATAACAATATAAATATTGTATTTTTGTTGTTTTATAATAAATATTTAATTATTAAATACCCTTAACGTGGGCAAGGGCATTTGATAATTTAAAAAAATACTATATGTAAAAGTATGTCGTAATATAAGAAATTATGGTCAGCTAAATTGGGCTACAAATGGCGGGTAATTCAGACTTTTATTCTACAATCAGGGCTCACTTAACAAATACATAGCATGTAAGCAATTGTATGGACAGTCTGTATAGGTAATTATAGTCTCAATGAGGAAACTATTTAAACTTTAGTATTAAATTAATGTAAATTAATGTGTACCGTCTCAATTTTTTTAAAGCGGAAAACTAAAGGATGTTTTTACGCACCAAACAAGGGCGGCTACGACTGTGAGCAGTACTGAACTATTTTGCTATTGTGTGCTTTCCTGCATCAAACGCCCTCGCTGTGATGTAAAAGTAGCATGCATTATTTTACGTGGAATTTTCCAATTGAAAATAACACATTTCATTTTAATATTTGTTTTGCAAAAGCAATTAAGCTGTACTCGTTAAAACATAATTTTCTATGTGTTTTGTTGCTAATTTTTATATCGTGACCGTTTGAACTTACACGTCCTTGCTCGATCGAATGGATTCAAATCAACGAAAAAGACAAAAGGCACTATCAATGTACACAGAAATCGTTCAATTTATGCTGTGATTTATGCTTTAAATTTGAAATATCGCATTTTACATTGACAAAATTGGAGACGAGTTAAACCAATTTCCTGACATTCAACCCAAATCGTTTTCTCATTTAAGAGATCTGAAGAAACGTCAAACAAATAGAATCGGACAGGGCAAATCCGGACAAATGGTTCGTGTTACCCATATTGTAACATTTATAACAAACTCATTAATACTGCAGAATGAGCAGCAAAAATATCCGATTAGAGAAACATATTATGTGCATATTTACTACTTATTTTATTCAAACAAAGACCTGCAATGGTTTGTATATCTGCGAGATTTTGTTTGTCCATGTGCTGATCATACATTCCGGGGGTACTACTATTGGAATGTTAAGGATTTCGGCTCAATGGCAAAAGAATTAAAAAGCCAAAATTGTACTTTTGACGTTTTGTTAACCATCATTTGTTGGGGCATCTGTCCAAAAAAGGAGCGAAACCTTCAATGCAGTTTAATACAGGGCATTTCCTTCCAAGTTGCAGAATAGATGAGGTACTGGTTTGGGGGAAAATATAACGTTAGCCCAATTTGCATGGGCTTTGCCAATGAAAAAGTGACCTTAATTACAGACCATTCCTGTCATAAAAGAAGTAGGTGTCCCCCGGTATGAATTTGATTACGTTGTTGTTTTTTGTTGGACGTTCCGCATAATCAATAGGCTAGCAATCTAATTACTGTATTATTAAAACTTTTTGTCGTTTGAAATAACCGCTCCAAAGGAGAGGAATCAATTCTTGATTTTTTGATTGAATACATGCACCACTTTTTTATTGTAGGTTCTGGCAGTGCAATTAAATTCATTAGTGCCATATCTGGTGTTAATTAGAGCATCAGACAATTAATATGTGCAGTGCACGTAGCATATACAAGGATATTTGATTGGTAAAACTAGACAAAACCAAGTCAGTACCCGTCGCCGTTTCCGTATGATGTATTAGCTTTCAATATAAGTGAAGATGGATGGCCCAAGCGGGAAATGGGCAATACATTTTATCAAGGACGACTTTTGGTCCTTCCGCTACAAAATGATGGTCATGCATTAATTACAAATCCGACGCTTGCTTGGACATAGAAAAAAAGTAATCATCTCTAGAATCATTCTTCTATTGCCTTGGGGTTCTGTAAAACGCATAGACGTGCTGCTACTGACCAGATCTGTACCTGTAGGAGTGATTACGTGATGTTAAATTCGTAGCGCATGTAAGATACTGTGACAGTTAATTAATTTGACCTAGAATCAAAATGTGTTCTGTATCATTCAGCAATTTCTTTCATATTATAACCATCACACACACGCCAACCATATAATATTTATATAGATATACTCACATATCTATAATATATAGATATATATAGTATATATATATATATAATATATAAATTTATCTAGATAGATAGATAGATATAGATCTAGATAGATCCTCGACTAGCTCGATAGCTAATCTGATCGAATTCGTAGATGATCGATAGATGATAGATAGATAGATGATAGATAGATAGCTCGACGCTAACTAGCTCGCTCGCCCTCGCACGATCCTATCTCTCGCTCGCTCGCTCGCTCACTCTCGCTCGCCTCGCTCGCTCGCTCGCTCGATCTCTCGGCTTCGCTCTCTCTCTCTCTCTACTTCTATCTACTCATCTCTCTATCTCTCTCTCTCTCTTCTCTCCCTCTCCGCTCTCTCTCCTCCTCTCTCTTCGTTCTCTCCCTCCTCGTTCCCTTTCCTTTCTTTTTCTTTGTGTTGCGCTTTCTTCGTTTCGGCTAATAGGATAACAAAGGATATGGAATATTAATTTCTACAATTTCGATATTTTGGTACGTACAGGTCGTCTCTAGAGGAGTGGAGAACGTGTGTGTAGGCTATACTAACGTAGTAAATTTGTTAGCTTTTTGAAATATATTCGTATGCGAAGAAATAGAGAAGAGAGAGGACACGGCCACCATTTTCTCCACCAACTCTCGTATATCATCACCATCTGTTGTTCCCCACCCTACCCCTGTACTCTCCTCATGTTAATCTCAGACCAATGTCAGTAACAAAACATCATCATAGCCGCCTATATTTTTACCGATATTTCATGCGACATTCAACTGTTACCCGCAGACAGGGCCATCTTTATCTTGCTTGACGATTTAGAGTCTAGCAAACCACTTCTCAAGAGGAAAAATATGGAATATTTTACCAAACCTGAATAACGTGATGCCAATGTTTCCAAAGACCGCTTTTTACAGACTCTTCAAACCGAATATACGCGTTTCATTCATTATCAGGATCTTTCGATGCTTTTCAAAGTAAAGACAAAAATGGACAATTAAGTTAATGAAAAACATTCTTAAGAAAAAAAAATACCAAAAATATCCTGTGATTCTCGTTGCCAATGTACTTTTCTGGCCTGATTTTTTTTCGAACGTACATGGAAACTAAATACAGATTATTGCTATCATAATTTTCAAAATAAACATGGTGTAGAACATGATAAAATCGTTTTTTATTATAAACCTATCTCAAAAGTGCAATTACGATACTAACGCACCAACAAATCATCACAATCTATTCAGTATATTACACGTGCTTTACTTAAATTCATGGCCTCGGGCAGTAAAATCCAACTACATGACAGCACAAAACATGAAAAAATATGTGCCATCTACACTACAAAATACTGTCTTGTCATCGTGATTTCATTATAGTAGCAAGTAGTAAAACTGTATCTCGTCGATAGACATAATTATGGTCAATTTTAACGAGAAGGTTACAAACGAGTGGTTTAACCATCTTTGTTTCTTACACCGATTGATTGTGGACATATTCGCCTTACAGAATCCAAAAGTACCATCAATAATCTTGAAGAATACATTCAGGACATATAGTAATTATGGCAAAATCCTGTGTTACCTACGAATAACACTATGACGCTTTCTAAATTACTAAATCTGTAACACGTGGTATACCGTATTCCAACTTCAGTTTTCTTCGTACACTATAGTGTAGACCACCCAGTGTAAGAAAAAGGTACGCTATTTTCCAAAATGTTTCTGGTAATTTTTATAACTTGATCAATACGATTTTCCAAATTTGTAAAAATGATATAGAAAATCGTATTTACAGTATTTTATTCATCCAGTTTGTAAAAAAACACCTTATCTAATTTCAAAAAGAGGGACATCTGGTTTCAGGAAATTAGAAACTATGTTATTCGTAGGTAACAGGTCCTACTTTGCAATGTCTTACTTTCAGTTTGGAGATTGCATGTTTACAATATATGTGAATGAATGAATGAATGAATGAATGAATGAATGAATGAATGAATGAATGAATGAATGAATGAATGAATGAATGAACGAGTGGACGAATGAACGAATGAACGAATGAACGAATGAATGAATGAATGAATATTAATAATTAGTTTAATTATATTATTCATATAATAATTACGTTTATGCAACTTAATTAATAGGAAAGACCCAATCATTCTCTACCAACATTGACTCACAACGTTTGAATGAGGATTTAAGAAAAATACATGTACGTTAAAATTACTTTATTTTGTATAATTTTACACAATTTGCCTAAAACCGGTTTTACAGGTCTATGTAATCATTCGAGAGTCAAATGTGTCCGCTAACCTTGTATTTAATTGAAAATACCTTTTAGCTTTATTCTAAAGCACCACACGGTATCGTACAGATCAGGAAGCAATAATACTCTTCAAAATTTTACATTGTATTCTTCGGTATCCATTTGATAATGAATAAGTCTGTCTACGAATACACCCCTTTTGACACAAATTAGCAAACTATTACAAACGTATTTTTTTACAAATCCAAGTATTTATACCCTCCTTATCTTCAGCGAATCTGTTTTTTTATCCAAATAACAGGAAAGTTGTTTATTTTTATACAGATTTTTACAAAATACACTTTCTTCCATTTTGTATAGCGCCTATGAAGGCACGTCAACAACTAATTCCATTTTCATTCGATTTCGAAGCAAATACAATCATTACAATGGACATACTTTACATACCAATATAGACATAGCCACAAATAGTGTTGTTCTGTAAACTCCTGCGACAGCAAATAATATTCGAAGGTTACTTAGGATTACGCCCTTCTGGTTATCTCAAAAACTTTAAAATAAAGTATAATTAGCTGTGGTAGCTATAAAGAGGGTATCACTTTACCATTATATCTAAATATTATTTGCTAATCTCTTTGCTTGTGGAAATGACATTTTGATGTTGCAATCGGTTTATCACGTAAACACTAAATCTTCACCAAAATCTAAGTGTGTGATTCAAAATTGTTGGAGTTGGAGAGTTCACTCTACTGTAAGGATTGTTTTTAAACTTCGTTGTATGAACAAGGGTAAAATAATGTACACTGAATAAGGTCGTGCATGGACCATGGACCCCCTATGGTCGACTCACGTCAAATCGCAAAAATCGGATCGGTTTTCAGTCTCTATTGGTCGTACCTAAATCGGGAGTGTTGCTATATTGAATGAGACGTGGTCGTTGCCGCCATCATCGTCAAACTAATGGTCGAAAAATGACACATTTCGTTCGCCAAAATCAACTACTTTGTTATTGCGACAAAACATCCCAGAAACTGGTAATCAACTTTAAGAGTAAAGAAGGATCAATCCATTTATTTTTTATTCGTAAGCTGCGTTAGGCATAAGTTATGTGCGTTACAATGCAACAAAAATAAACGAAACATTGAAAATATACCGCACAACTCACGAACAATCTGTTAATAATATCCTGTGTTGACCCAGTGCGAAATATTACGATACATTTGGCAACATCTGCAAAGCATGCATGTAATATATACAATGAGAAATGTAATATAAAAAGGTTACAAACACCTACGTTTAACATAATGCTATATGTTCGTAGTCTTAATTGAACCCCACTCGTCTTAGGTAGATAGCAGAAATAGACTTATATTGTCTACGACAGTACATTTGCACGTATATACAGGGCGAAAACACGCGTGGCCAAATACCAAGACTATTTATATCATGTGGATTTTAAACACTGGAACATAGAATATGAAGTATGTATATACCTGCCGAGTCAATGGTCATTCGAGTCCCCGTGTAAGACGGTCATATTGCATCGGTCAATAGTGGCCAAATTCCTGCCGACGACAGCCCATATAGGGAATCTAATCGCCATCACATCCGGGCGGCCAGCATGCGTGGGGGTTAAACGCCTCTACAAATGCCCCAAATTTATAGTATATACAAAATGTATATGACATTGGCATTGAATGAAACGTTGATTCAAATTGCCTTCACAGTAAATATGATCAAACACATAATTAATTACATTATATTTGTTTTGTTGACAGGGAAATAACAAGTAACGAGTCCATACAGTTGTTACATTTTATTATATATCATATATGTATAAATGTTTTGAATGCAACTGCGCGATAAAATCAAGAATCGCACCATATTATCAGAAAACATTATTCAATGTAAACCACACTGGCAAAATGATTTCCTTTCAATGTTTATATACATATTCATTCGTTCACCGAAGTTCAGTGATTTGTTCTAGGGCGGTTTTATACCGGCAGCTGGCTATGCAGATATACAATGCTGTTTTATAGACGCACAAAAAACGCTAACACTGTGATACATACACATGTTCTATGTCTTACACTAAACGCCATCAGGTAAACCAGGGGGCACTCTCCTTTAGAAACACATAAGCTTTGATCGTGCAAGATAAAAAGCATTCATTGAACGCTATACATAACGCCCCTTTTTGTGTGACTTGACGCTATTTGCGCAACTCCAATGTTGGGAGCTTTTATAAGCATGCATGTATTTATGGGCATATTTACTAACAAAGCTTGCGCTGCAAATTGAATAATTAGCATATTTAATTGGGCTATATTTCGTGATTTCTTTTATTTTGAGGCTGTAACGATGACGGTTTAGCTGTCGGCAAAGCCTTGTATGTTTATATAGACAACAGTAGGGTTATGGGATGAGTCATTGTAAGAGAGCAAAAAAGAATCGATCCCTAAAACCATAATTTTTTGTACAAAAATAAAATTAAGTTGTCAGATTTTTTAAGCCTGCATACAAAGTTTGTGTTGAAGTAGTCTTATATTGGCCAGCATTTTACGGTCTACATGACACGCACAATCTCTAATGATAGCATGTTCTGCGTGTATTTATGTTGCAAGCAGGTGGTCTGTCGAAGGAATCGAACAGGGTAGGCCAGGGGGTAGAACTTTGGAGACGCGACTCAAGCCCAAGTACTCCCAAATGCCCGTAAGTTGTACACGGATTCCACCTCAGATTTTTAGCTGCTTATCCAAGACGATTTGCGCGCTAACAAACGTCGTAAGGTATGGGTGACACGCCCGCTGCGCCGGATATCGGCCAAGATATGGAATATTGGCGTTTTGGAAATGAATAACGCCCAAGGTGCGAGAATCAAAAGATCATTTGGCACAAATTATGTCATTGTGATGCGATATAGGTGACACTTAGGCTTCGCCCCGTTGTAACGGTTTTTCCTTCGGGGACTCGGAACAGAAGATAAGAAGGGCCTGCTACTGCGATACCACCTCGTGCCGTTGGCAATTTCCTTTTCGCGTTGCCAAATTCATGTTTTTGACTTCATTTGGCGAAGAAAGTCAGTCTCACTATCACTCATTGAGATTTGATTCCCAAGACACGAAACTATATTTTTGAGATGAATGCATGGCAGGGCATTGGGTTCATACGCCAGCCTCAGATAGCATTGCGCAAAGCTCGCAGCTAATAAAAAAAATTGCGCAGATATGTATAACGCCATTGGTAATAATTTTCCTAAGTTAGCTCGTCATTTATCGTAGTGTTTTAGATAGATTAAAAAAAATGTACCGAGTTTGTTAAGCGCTCTATCCTAAAATGATATACACGTTCGCAAAAGCAATACCATTGTCGAGATTGTTTGTTTAAATAGAAAAACTAAAGATAAATTCACAATTATTACAATTTTGTTAAGGGTATCAGGTCTCAGGGTATACATTGAGAACGCACTGCTTATACATGGTAGTATAAGCAAAAATTCTAATATACCTGCATATATTACATGCAAAAGATTCCTTTCGATGTTGATCTATTATAGTTGTTGTATCCTTGAAACCAGCTTTTAACATCTTAATTAATTCTGGTGTTTTTTAACCCGAATCCTTCACGCCAATTCTTCTCTTCGCGTACGTGGTGCTGTCTTTCTTAATAATTCTTTCCATTGCACGAGGGCTTGTTCCAGCGGTGTTTTACTCACTATTTCACGGTAATGTAACACTATAACGCATTGGGAATATATACCCGGAGTGGTCAGTGGCGTTTTAAGACACTGAAGTCCTAAACGCCTGCGGTACAAACACAACAGTTGATTCGGAGTGTGGTATAGGGAGGAGAGGGGTCAATCAAGGGTATGGGGGACCAGGGAGGGGGAGCCTCACGGGAGATGATATAGCAGAATCGTGAGAAAGAAAACAAATCACAAATGGGTGGACAAAACTCATGAGCTCAGTTTGTTCTTCTGGAGGAAATATGATTTCTCACTTCCCGATATGAACCACTGATATTGCATGCAGCATAATATATATTCTAGACATGAAGAGACACTGCTGGACAGTGTCTCTTCATGTCTAAAATGACATGAAGAGACACTGTCCAGCACCTTTGAAGCGGTAGGCTGAACAATTCATCACCTCCATTCTGTATCTATATATCTATTAATCCGCCGATTTTGTGCTGCCAGTGTTTAGGCGTTACAAGAGCTAGGGTAGAGGAGAGCGGTCATGCCCCACCCCGCACTTTTCTTGATGTGTCGGTTCTGTCTGGGTGCTGTCGCTTCATTCGATACCCCCAAAGCAGTCTTGATCCTGACTCATCTGACAACTTCTCATGTTTTTGTTATGAAATTACTCAAATATTGCATGAAATTACAGTGGGATTTTTCATAAAAATCGTACATTTTTCTTACAAATTTGAAGGAAACATCCTCTCAAACACCCCTTCACCTTATTTGCGCAATCGCAAAATTCGGCGCCGCGGGTCGATTGCATATCGGCTGAACGGCCATATTGGCCCCTCTGAAGAAATCCTGGTATACGCCTCTTCCTATAAAGATTGGGCAAAATGTTATAAAACTCATTTGAATTGGGTTAAAATATGCGCCGATTTTAATGAGCAATTGCTTTCAAGAAAGACTATCAGCATTCGGGGAAAATGGGGCAGGGAAAAAAGAGAAACAATTATCATGTTAAGTGGAAGAGGTACGAGTATTATAAAATGGAATAGCCTACCAACCCCTTTGTAAGATGATTTTACGAAAAAGATGTTGATTTTGTTCAACCAGTGCTCATTTTTAATTCATACATAGTCAAGGTGGTATGGGTAACCATTTTAGTGTGTTCTTTTCGATTTGACCGACTATAATAAGCAAGTTCATTTGCCTCCAAACGTCAATTAGTGCATGTAAGAAATGTGCGTATAACATTCATGAAATTATGGACTGCTGGTATTTCTCCATAAACTGCCGGAGGAAATCTTCTGATATTAGGGCGTAAAATTGAGGTTTCTCTATGCTTCCACTTGTTCCTATACAACCCGATAAGCAAGTTAACAAACCTTTTATGAAACAAGATCCTGTGGTCACTATTACAAGATAGGGATTTGTCTTCATCGGAGTAGCAGGAAATTGTTTTCATTTGATATTAAAAAAATATATATGGTTTAGGCTAAAATACTATGTTCTACTAAACGCAATGATACATTTGGCTAAAACGCAAATTATTATATGTGGTTAAAATGTGAAAGATTATGTTAAAACATCTGTTTAAACAAATGTGTTATTTACATTCGTTCATGGTCCAAATGTGTTCACTTTCCCCAAAATTAAATAACCACGACCTTTTTTTGATGGGTCTTTGGATCCCACCATCAACAATGATCAACTTTTGCACCCCGGTACCCCTCTAATAGACCATGTAAGGAAAACTCAACGAAAATTCAATAAAATCATGATTTTATTTTTGGTCATGGTTGAATTGTGCTTCGTCTTACCTAAAATGAAAAGCAAAACATTTCAAAGAATACTTGAAGAGGCCTTGTCATTCTATAATCTATTTCCTGATATGTGCGCCCCTATAGTTCTCGGTATGGCCAACGTCGCTTAATAGGTACACGAGACTTAAATCTTCATCTGTAGATAGATAACAATAAAACATGTCCAAAACAGTCACGTATAAAATTAATTAAACCAACCCACGTTTGATGACCAGGTATGGGTTTATTAATAAGAGTAATCAGAGTCTGAATCACTACTCGCTAAGTTTTTTTTTAAGAATTTGATTGATGTCTTTGGTTATACTGGTATAGATTCTACCCCATACATGCGTGCTTGACTAGCCTTTGGTGCTGGACACAGTGGCGTAACAGCGGGGGGGGCAGGGGGGTGCGAGAGCCCCCCCAAACAAAACCCTTGCCCCCCCTTCGCCCCCCAAATTGAACTGACCTTTTGTACAGTGTCTATGGAGAAGGGACCCAAATTTGCCCCCTCAAAAAAGTCTTGGCACCCCTTCAGCCCCCACCATTTAAAGGTTCTGGTTACGCCCACTGGCTGGAAGAATAACTTTATATGCAAAAACATAAAAAATAACTATTGTTTACATCAAAGATGTTCCAAGAATTAAGTTTTTTGACAGCCATAAACACAAACATACCATGAAATATTTCAGGCCTCTGGTCTGCCACCTCAAAAAGCTATTGTGATACCTCAGCTGTGCAAAACATACTAACGGATTAAGGATTGGAACCCGCCCATCAAAAGGAATACAATAAATAATCCATGAATGCTACGGGTGCACTTGGCTATCAGGAAACTTGAAGAGGGGGAAAATTAAGGTTCGTAGATATGGATGTATTGGACCAAACCAGAAAGTCTGAGCATCAGATGATATCGGGAAATCTTAACGGAATAAACCTGTGCTTTATTCCGTGAAGGGTTTCCGAATTCATAAGTGTGTCAGAAAAAAGTGTGTCAGATGGGTCAGGTTACGGAAACTCCCGGTTGTAGGAGTAACTGATGTTATGTTCATCATTTCAGGTTGACTTGCCTGCCCGCCTTGCCTATCAGCCCAGGGCTAGTGACATCATTCATTGTGTGTTTGGGATGCTTTTTGAAAAGCATGCAGGCATTACTTCACACAATTGCTATTGTATGTCTCAGATTACCTGACACCTGTCCGATCAATATCTCGAAGCAGGACTATAAAGTATAATACCTACATGATTTCCATATGCAATAGCAATTGTGTGAAGTAATACCGACATGCTTTTCAAAAAGCATGCCAAACACACAATGGATGATGTCACCAGCCCTGGACTGACAATCAAGCCGGGCAGGCAAGTCAACCTAAAATGATGAACATAACATGAGTTACTTCAACAACCTGATATCCTCTGGTGCTCTAACTTTCTGGTTTGGTCCAATACACCCATATCTACCATGAACCTTCTTAATTTTTCTCTTCCGAGTCCCTCTTTAAAAAAACACAGTAGTATTTCGTATCTCAGTTTGAAAAATTAAATAAAAATTCAGAGAAACCTGCGAAAATATCCAAAGGCGACTCTGGTTATTTACTCGAAGTATATAGGAAAGTACTTGAAGACCATTGTATTCAAGTGGTAAAACACTTTTGTATTCTATTTATACTTTTTATATACTAGATACACTGTAAGAAATTACAGTGCTATAAGGACTAAATTTAAAGATGGAGCTCTTACTCGAATTTGAATGAGTATCAGTGTGAGTATCAATATTATATTAGACACCATTATGAAATTTCACATATACGATTAAGTGCTAAAATTTACAGGAGAAAAATACTCTAAATTTAAGGGAAATTCCTGGCAACAATTCTGCCAACAAAACCCCGTAAATATGCAGCTTTTACAGGTTTCCATTCAAAGTCACTGTATATTTTACAGTTTGATTAATATATTTTACAACAAACTGTCAATTTTACAGTATATGCACTGTAACAATGTGGTTGATATTTGTGGATAGACCTACTAAGTTAGGGTATTCGTCAGTCCTTTTCTGCCAGAAATTTCCTGTAAAATTTACAGTATTTTTTACAGTGTACCATCATCGTATAGACTTTTGGGCAAGTACCAATTTGGATCTCGCCCAACATTCAAAAACAGGTAACTATAAGAGTTACAATTGTAACCATCGATTACAACAGAACTGGCCTTGGTATAAATATAAGCCCCTCCGTTGCTCTTTCAATAAAATTACATAAAATAAGAGCTGGTCTATACAGCATTGGTATATAATAGTTGGAAGTTTACGCGGACCAGAAAAGAGCTAATTATAATTGCTGAAACCTATAGAGGTTTTCTTTTCAACTAAACCAATTGCTTAAAAGGCTTGAACTCCTTTCTTTTCCCCATAGGTTTACTGGGTTACAGAAGGTGATGATATGTTCGTAAGACCCTCATCAAATAAAAAGGGTTATTGTTTTTTAGCTTTTTTTAGGTTAAGTGGAAAACAACTAAACCATAGCCGAACGTAAATCATATATTTCTATAAAAATCGAAATAGTTAATTTGGCAGAAAACACCAAATATATCTTAGAGATATAAATGAAACAACGAAAAGAAAATAGCAAAACATCCATGACAAAACCACTATTGTTTACGGCCATTTGAACTTATAATTTAATATGTTATTTCGGAAAGTACAATTTACAAATATCATTCATATTTGATGTATCACAAATTAAGTTTTGCACAATATATATAATTCTAAGACTTAGGAATCAAATACATTAGACCTGTACTTTTTACATATAACTGCATGATACCACCTTTCCTTTAAACAAGTACCGGCGTGTCGTAAAGATTATACAGTTTTTACCTCATAATTCGTTGCGGGTGAAAGATTTCCCTTTTCGCGCGCAAATCATGCCACAAATTGCCAAATTATTTGCTATACCTCATTAGTTCCACTCGAAAGGTGTCATATGTCTGTATTTACAAGAAAATTTAAGTGAAATGGCATGTTTTACAGTGGCGGTTATGGCACTACAATATGTAATGTGTGACATTTGTTTTTAAACGCAGATGGAGTTATTGTTACACTCTAAAATCAACTCATTAGAATGTTAAAGTCAATAGTGGGTAAAATGAATATGATACAAATGAAAGCAAATTTGGACTGGTCAGCTGACACTGTATTGTTTGATATCGACATGCTAGTAACCAGAAGGCTTTTATATTGTGCATCGGGCGGGCTACAGGGTTACACAAATGAAATAAACATGATAAGGCATGTGATACTCGTATGAAAGTATCAATTTTTACAATGAGAGAAGGAAAGAAAAGTATACGAAAAAAGAAAACATGACATTAAAAGTGAGAACAGAAAAAAGGTAGGAGAGAGCGAGAGAGAGAAAAGAAAAGGACCAGAAAGACATTGAGAAAGAGACAGATAAGAAACAGAAATTCCGATATAAAGAGGTACAATGCAAAGAACGCGAGGAGATAGAGCAAAAGAAAGAAAACAGAGAGAGAGAGAGAGCGAGAGAGAGAGACGGACTCAATCTCAAAATGATTCTGAAAAAGAAAAATCCTTTTCAAATCCTTAATAAAGGCAGGTGGTATTTTTTAAACTGTAAGCAAGTTTTACCAAGCTTTTAGCATCTGATAAGACGTTAATAAAAATTTTGTACTTAAAGGTTGTCAACTAATCACTACTCTATTCTTTCTAATTAAACAAAAGATGAAGCACCAATGTCATTATTAAGAAAATATCTCAACCAATCGAGCACCGTTTTTGACTTCGAGGTCAATATAACCTTATTGTGTGTGTTTTGCGGTGGCAGGACAAGTCTTTTGTTTCAGTCAGACAAGGGCGGAGTGCAGTTTCTTCCTCTTAACTAATAAATACTTTTGCTCAATCCTGTTGTAGATTTAAACCTTTCCTTCACCAGTATCCTATATACAATGCATCATTTTTAGTCGGAGTCAAATTTGACCTACCTGTTTGTGGAGTGTACAAATACCAATTCGAGATACATGCCGACAGAGATCATTACGAATTTAAAAAAAGAGGACCCACTCGTTATGATTTTACACTTGAGATGGAGCCGAAGATTTACATTTGGGGATAATTTAACGAATGAGGCAATTCTCAAATGGGTTTAAAAGAACTTTTTGACAAGAGGGATTAGACGCCATTCTTCATTAAACCGTGTAAATATTTGTGCGAAATTATAATATTTTATTTTTGTAGTATACCCATTTCTAAATTGAAAGATACATAAAAGGTTAATGTCCTGATGACCATAACATGTTTGGCCATTTTAATGCTTTTTATTGTAATTGTTTTAATTTTGTTAAACTACTCCAAGATGCTTAGACGTCAAATGAAGTCTTAGAGGACAATGAGAGATAGAGAGGGGCTGCATTAAAAACAAAATCAGCTGATAACACTTATTTTGATACTTCAACGTGTTAGTTTTTATATTTTACAATCCATGTAAAGGAGGCGTTGTTCACGATTAACACTAATAAAAACACGTTATATGTTAATGATTATTAACAATTTGAAGCGTTATCATCCTGAATTAACAGATTCCTTAATGTATTAATAATCATTAACATTACACTTTTTAACGGCCCCTATACCTTTATGCCTAAATTATACAAATTACCACATTTAAATATTAGAAAAAGGACTTTCACTGATTTAACACTTATGAGAGGGGAAGAGTGGAAGGGTGATGAAAGAGCTCGTTTCATGTTGCCTTTTATTTTACTATACCTTCTTTGTTGTACTTATTGATTTTATTCTTATGAACCTCACGTTGAAAAAGAAGAGGTGACATACCTAAAAAGAGAAATCAAAATGACGCGTTTTGTTTTTAATGTGTTTATTGGTTGCCTTCTATGAATAACCAACAGTTCACACGTGGTATACATGTATGCTTGCTATACAAATCTTGATGTCATATAAATATTAGAACTTAATGCTTTTGTCCTATAGTGTGAAACAACCCACAGCTGTTCTGCAAAGAATAAACGCAGTAATTCTGTCAGCCTGAAAAAAAAATATGGCCTACATGACAACGGTTTTAAGGTGATTTTTTTCCGCTGTAAGAGTGTTATGGAATGTTCAATGTGAGTGCAACTGCTGTTGTTGTTGTCATTGTTTTCGTTGCCATTGTTGTTGTTGTGGCCGCCTGTTTCTGCTATTGTTTCAAACATTCAATTCCAGGGCCAATTATGCATGCATGCACGCATTTAATAATAACGTTTTTGTGGAATGGTATAATTTTCTATTCAACATTTTATTTTGACGACGAAAATAGTACTTATTTTTATTTGTAGTCGCTATCAAATCAATGCCTATATATACTTTCATAGTAAAAAAAAAAGAATGTTGATGTCGTGTCGATGTTGATTTTAAAAATTAAATTCACACGAAATGACTTAAATTATTTTAACTTAATTCAAATAGTCCGATGCTCTATCCAACTGAGCTAATGGGTCATATAGGGAAGAGCAGTGATATTATATCTATAGGCCTTCAATTCTATTCAGTTCAAAATAAGCTCAAACGTGAATTTTTCACTGATTCATTTATGCTGTAGTTTGGTTTAAGTCTAAAGAATAATTCTTCTTGTAATGTTAGTTACCCGTGTGAGCTTATTTCTTCGTGTTACAAAATTGATTTCGGATTTGGTTGAATATATTCCTCTAAAATTTACGCTTCTTGGTTAGAAGATATTAGAAGAACATGGTTGAACTGAAGACCTGTAGATATAACATCACTGCTCTTCCCTGCCCATTAGCTCTCCAGAGCCTCAGAGTAAACCGAAAGCCCCAGGGTTCAAATCCTGCATGGATGGTCAGTGAATTTTTCACTGACGGTCATTATGTTGTGGTGTGCTAGTCTAAAAAATAATTGTTCATTCAATGTTAATTCCCCACATGTTTGAGCGTATTTCTTCATGTTACTAATTCAAATGCATATAATTATGAAGCTTCGCGTGATGAGGTTACTTGATGTAAAATTAGATATACAGTTGATGAGTACAACGATGGACCCGTCTATAGTTGGCTCGTGGCTCGGAAATTTCGCTCCATTTTATCATCCCATTTGTTTAATCGTCTAACCAAAAATCGCCCAATGGTATATAGTTGTCTTGAACCATGATGGGGTCCTTTAAAGCTTCGATCAAGCTTCGATCTCTGACCATGTCAATAAGAAATTATTGGTTCCGCCTTAAACGTTTTCATCATGGTAATATCATTTCGTTTATGATATAAACGGCCATTCATAGGTGACGTTAGTGGCACCAAAATAGTGCACAGGAACTATCCTGCAAGTCGATTGGCGGGTAGAAGACCTATTAGAAATTTGACGCTATATTATGTATAAATAGAGAGACGGCTTAAAATCACATGTTTTTCTCTATCGTTTATCTTTTTTTATCTTGAAATCACATGCATCGTTTGTGCATGTGAACCTACAAACGTCCAGTTACTATAGCAAAATCTCTATTTACGTGTAAAAGTACTTTCTCGAGATACAGCAATTTAAAATCGCAATAATTTTGCTGACTGCTCCGAGCATCCAAAAAATCTTGCAGGTCAAGTCTAGGCGTGTTCAGAGTATTTATAGCGCTAGCGAATTTCAAAACCCAGGAAAATAAATATTTTTTGGCTTTTCAATGCATTAGATAAATAAATTTAATTATTGCGCAAGGTAATTTATGTGTCCTATTGCACATGGCTTCCTAATTTCAACATCTGCTGCATATCATCCAAACCAACATGCATGTCTTCCCGTGCATGTTACTTGGAGCCACAGATGTGCGACTAGGTTCAGGTGAGCAAAGGTGGGGTTGCAACTTAATCATTAATTGATTCGTTGGTTTAATAATTCAATCCGAGGTTATTTAGTATGATTCCTCTTTCTTTTTTAAATGTAAGTCAACATTTTCTCTCGTTTGATAAATAATTTCGGCCAGATGGACATGCGCATTATGTGATCTTTCATATCAACAAGGGACTAATGGCGAGAGCAGATCAAAACGTAGGCTTGGAAAAACAAAGAAAATAAGGCACAATGACGCACAATGCGCATATCATCAACTTACTGTGTTCACTTTTAACCAGACGGATAACATTTTAAAGCATAGTTTTTTGGGTGATAACTTTTATTACTTGAGACACCTGCCCCTATTAACGCGACCGGTCATACTAATTCAAATATACTTTTTTGGTTTGATGTTTAACCCGATCTCTACAGACTGGCAAACGAATTTAGTTTCCTACGACTTCAAACCACACATACAGATCACAGGTTTAAAGATGCAAAACAAACTTAGAGTTATCGGATATGTTTGTAATATTTTTGGCTATGAGTAGTATTTTGTTTTAGTACAAATTTCCTTTATAAAAAAAAGTCCGGAATATCAATTATATCCGGCTTGAAATGTTCAATTTCGGTTCAGATTTTAACATGTAGGCCTATTTGACTGATTAAAATTAGGAATGATTTTGGCTTGGTTTTCCATAAGCTTCCAGGAAAATGCATTAGCTTTAAGAAAATAAAAAACGTGGGCAAAAATGGTTAAACGATTCACCGTGCAAGTAAAGGGTTGGCTCATGTCCAGATGACATAGGTCCTACTTTATTAACGCAGGAATAGACCATCCTCTATAAGCTTATTAAGAACATAAACAACCTAGAGGTGAATGATATTACAATAAGAAAATGACAAATTACGACCGTCAATTAAGATTCATAATCGCAATTAAGCCATATTTATTTCAACTCGTTTAATGTTCCCGCCGTGGCAGTCGTCCAATATCAATCACACTTATGTCAGAATTGCTACTAACATAATTACGCACATGATTTTGGTTTCACATTTATCTCTGATTACCTAGAAACGAGAACCTTCATTAAAGCTAAGAAAGAATGAGAGAAAGAAAGTGGAAAGGGAACCTTCCATAAGAAATAATAAGATAAAGACAGGGAAAGAATCCCTGCATCCGCCCTTTCTCAAAATTTAAAATAAGCGATAAATTTGAGACCTTGCCTGGTGTACTTGCTAAAATATGATTCGTAAATTCCTTATTCCCTGCAAAACAAGCTAAACAAAAGTTGTCTGTATGGTCTCTCTTCTGAATTTACTGGTGGTAAAACACAGCCAATTTGAAGAGAAAGTAAACGATGACCATGAACATACGCGTACACAGCCAATTTGAAGAGAAAGTAAACATGGTCATGAGAGACCATCTGAAAACAACCCTTTTCCAAACACAATTTGCCGTCACATGTTGATATGCTAGACATATTTTTGAGTTTTGATTGTTAGCGTTTAACAATTTAACATGTGATGCTATGAATTTGACCACGACCAAGTGCGTTAAACATGTTACAAAGTAAAGACAACATAAGCATTTTTAAAAATCTTTCAAAATCTGGAGAATACACTACCTGAAGACTAGGAATGGAATGCGTCGTTTAATTGAAAACAAATTGACATTTTAGTAGACGCAGAAACCGCCTCACGCGGGCTGTGTATTGCTTTTATATATATATACCTGCTGATTCGGTTGCCTCGAAGCGCTAGCCCAACAATTATGGTCAATTATGGCTATTAAGTTGCGCCATATCGATATTCGCCAGAGGATATCAATTTGATCGGCTTGAATATCGGATCACGTGCACAAATCGTTATACAAACCGGACATGTGCTAGTTGGCTATCTGGCAATGGTCACTACAGATCAGCGGTTACGGCGGTTTCTTGTTGCAAAAACAATTGCCAACGGCAAGTCTTTGGCCGTGCTTGACCGGCGATCAATTACTCAATGATGTAACTATATACAGGTCAGCTATATAAACGATATGATACGACGCTAGATGGGTATAAACAATAGATTGTTGACCTGTCGGTCGATCATACCCATTCGGCAACATCCATTCTGTTACAGATTGCGAGGATTTTTGCTGTTTACTTGACGATTTTGAAAAGGCATGCTTGCTCAATTTTTAAAATTGGGTTTGTACAGCAAAAAATTTAAAAAAAATCAAAATTATGCGATTTTGTATAATAAATTCCAACTCTTCAAAGGCAACTACGATATTAACTTTAAAATTCATCTCCTTTCCATCTCGCTCTCTTCCTTCACCTTTCTCGATTTCTTTAGAACACAAACATATCACATCACATTGAACATCACTTTGTATTTCATGAACCATATTTTATCATTTTATTCCTGCTCTTATTTTTGGCAGTTCATATGCAATAGACATGATAAAGCAACTTGAATGCCCGATTCGTGATTGACGGAATAAGGATATAGTCAGTGCATGATTCAAGCTGAATTCAGTGGTAAGCATGTGAACTTATTCAGTAACAGCACACAAACTATCATACAAACACTTTCTTCAGCAGATAGGACATAAACTTCAGTGGCTAACACACGAGCTATATCTTCCGTAGATAGCATGCAAACTATCTTCAGTAGATAACAAACATGTTAGTTTAGATGACACACAATAATCTTCAATATCTTTCATAGACAACATATAATCTATCTTCTGCAGGGCACACGAGCTATATCCAGAAGAAAGCACATACACTTTTGAGTAAACTATCTTCAGTAGATAGCACACAATCTAGGATCAGGAAATAGCACATAATCTTCAGTAGAAAGCAACTCTCTTCTTCAGTAAGATAGAACACGATCTTTAGTAGATAGCACACAAATTGTCTTGCATTCAATAAACAGCATACAAATTATCCATGAATTATCCTATAGATCTTTTAATTGAATATATATATGGCCCTAAGTACCCCCCCCCCCCCCATTGAAATCCAATGGAACATCCCTTAGCTGACGCATACATGAGTACCATACCCACGTTTGCTACATTAGGCGGTAAACACCTGTCACATGTTCTGGAATGTTGGCAAGTATTCAAAGATGTTACACAGCTTTAATTTAGCACCTGTTACTTCAGGGTCTTAGTGCATAAGGATCACCATGATTATTATATCATGAAGTGATGAGGACTCCTTTCTATATTAAAAGCTAATATATTCTCATCCGTGTGGTGTGCGCACTGAAGGTTGTCGTCTTGCTATCTACTGAAGATAGTGTGTGATATGAGCTAGCTAAGGCATGGTAAGACAGCTGTAGCTTTCAGTCATTAACGAAGGATAATTAATATGCAGATTATGATGCTACTCAATATAGAAAACGTGTTGGCGTGTTTTTGCAACTGACGCATGTACGTTCAGGAAAGATATGATTTGACAATGTCCAATAATTTATTATTTTCCTTCACTTTTTCATCATAATTTCATTATGGCCTTCGCACTTACTCCGTAACGGAATAAAGCACGACACATAGTAGATGCGAAGGGTATAATGCATTTAAGCCACAATCTCTTTATGCTGGTGTGTAAAGGTAAGTCACTATGAGCTAGTGAACTCTCAATTCCCTTGGCACAGTTCAGTACCTCCATTCACCAGTGTAAATACACCCCCTGGTTTTTCGGTATGATATATGATACCCAGAACACACAAGGTCAGTTCATGTCAATGTATGTACAAGTACAACCCAATAAACTGTGTCCTTGGTGGATGAGCATATTGTAACTCATGTAGTTCAATATACATTCACAGTAAAGAACCAACTCTATTGTGTTAATCCGTTGTATTCGGTCTTAATATTGGTAAATGATTATCACATAATTTCCACATCCTTTGGTCATAGGTTTGTTAACTTCCCTCGTCCTCAAATAGAGAAAGAATGTAACCTACAACGAAATGACAACAAAGATACGCCATTTTGCTATAGTCTACATTACACATCTCCTAAGTACCGCTGTTTAAGTTCTAACAGTTAGCATCTTTCCCCACGTATAAGGATTATGCAAAAGTTAACAAAACCTATGAGAAAAGGATGTATATTGTCCGAAAAATAAATAAAAGATACGCCTTTTTTCCACGTTAAGGAAAGGGCGATTTGTTTACACAGGGGTATTACACTACAAAAATGGACGTTATAACACTTGCAAAAGTAGGTGAGTTTAGACAAGGTAACGAAAGCGGAGACGAAGATCGTGCAGTGAGGACTAACTCATCATTTCCTCTTAACTTTTCAAATCAATCCTTCTAACCCCCGTGGAACCCTTTCTCATATTCACTTAAGGTAATTTTATGGTTTTAAGTTCAATTACGACAATTGAAAAAAAATAGACGGAACTCTAGAAGTAGTCATTTTACTTTGCAAAAATGTAATTTTAATAATTTGTATTGCCTCAGATTATAAATATTATTCCTATATAATTATAAAAAGCGTAAACAAAATCTGCACAAAAGACCCATGTGAGCTGTAAAGGCTTATTCTTACTTTACAGTGATAAATGCCAAGCGGGACACACAAATAGTTTCAAGTGAGTTGCCCAGTAGTTGATAAGTCGTGTTTACCACTGTGCCACTAAAGCAAGATAGATCACTTAAAAGGAGTTAATTGACAAACAGAAACAAACTGTGTCCTTCGACACACTTATAAACCGTGACTTTGATGATAGACCATGATTTTCGATGACAAACGCAATTTGTTGGCAAAAATTGTGTAATCGGGTGATTTTTTTTAGTAACTAAAAACCTTGAGGTTTTCAGGAGGCTTAATTTTGTGTGGGACGAAAAACAGGGAACATGTCTTGTTCTTTATTTCTTTATATCAATACCCAAATGTTTTGGGACGAAAAAGTGAACTTAAAGTGACAAATATACGGTGTGGTTGTTTTGGTTCAGTTTATTATACAATCCGCTCACCATGCTCTTGCCGAGTTCAAGTTGTTCAACGCTTACATCATACATTATACACGTTGCACACGACATGCTTCTTTAATTCTTATTGTAAAACCAATTAAACTAACCCGCGAAGTAACAATTAAAGCACTTTGAACGCTGAATTTGGATTCGACACGAAAATAAACGTTCAAAATGGCTCAAAACGTGTTCGGTCTTGTGTCAGCTGCATTTTGATCTATCTCAAAGCGATGTTATTGTAACGATTTGCAGTGATTACATTCTTGAATTAAACTTCAAGTTCAAGTTCAAATCAATTTCTGACAATCAAAAACAATTGTTTGCATGACAATAGCAGAATCAAGCAATTCTAATTATAACAGAAATCAAGCAGTGTACACGATAAATTTACAATAAAATTGAGTTCGCAAATAAGACATATGAACCGTACAGGTGATTGACTCCATCTGATAATTATTCCATTTCTATTCCGAAATTAAAATTCATTATACCATCCAAGATATCGGGTATTATCGTCTTAGTCATACTTCAAACATCGACACAATCTTTGACCGAATTTAAGGTCTGTTGTCGTCGCTTTTGCTGACATTTTACCAGCTTTTGAAGTTTAATTTGTTTGAGAGCTGTATAGATTTAGTAACACTTAGAAAATAAAAATCTATTTTGAATATCATCAGAACACGAAAATGCAAACGTAGCAATCAACATGTTTTGGTTATAAAATCCCTAAGACAAAAGTTCATCTTAAAAAAGTGGCGTAACTGGGTTTTAATAATTCCCTTACTCAATACATTTTCCTTCCTGCTCTAATGAAATGTAACCATGCATCATGTTTAGCATTTTTGCCCTTCATTTTCCTTCTTAGACGATAATATTGCCCCAAACTGCCCCTTAGTTGAAAAAGTCCATGTTACGCAAATACTATTATTCGCACCAAGCAAAGAAAAATCAAGTTCTAAAATAAAAAAATACCCCTTTCAGAGCTGCCTTATTTAGCACCCATTTGGGCCATGGCTCTCTCAATAATAACACACCTAAAAATGAAAGAGAACACAAAAACACTTGCGAGTCTATAAGATAAAACTATAAAATAGAAGGTAAAATAAATATATTGATAAGTAGTTGCCATCAAACTTGACAAATCTCCTCCGGGCAAGTTGAGCCAACATTGTTTTTAAACCCGCGTATAGGGTCAAATAAAGAGACACAGAACAAGTGTTTGATAATGTTTAATGTATACCATTTGTGTCAATTTAAACTAGGCTATAAGCTAGTGTGTTGCGTCATAACACTAAAATCATAAAGTATAATGCCTTTGCAATCAGCCCTATTTGTGTATTTAAACAGAGTTACTCTGTGTTAATTTACAGATAAATTTCGTCTTAACGTAACGTTCGAGGCTAGCCGAAGGCAAAAACCCTGTCTCGTCTGAGCACGGCTCAAGTTGACGATCACCTTGTATATAGCTGATTTTATATCGTAATCCAGTCGACTTCAGATTAATCATTCTGGGATACCGAGAATTATTCCTTGAATAAACTTTCTCAGAACATCAACTTGCAGTGCAAAACAGTGAAAGCATCAAGTTAACATTGATTTCTGTTCAGGTAGCACTATTGGTGATAGTTTCAATACCAATTAAGATAGGTGATAAAATAGCCAATCGGTGTTGAAACTGCTAATGAATAACACAATAACATCAGAAGGATGAATTCTAAGCCCGGTGGTGTCAACTTATACCACTTAATGGTTGAATTTGATTTCGGTACCTGCTGTGTAATGAAATTCATTGGCCCTGCACGTGACTGTACGTGTCCTACCTATTGTATTCTCTATTGTTTACTGCGGGCATCATTTATTTTCAGCACTATACCCTATCGCCTACAAGGTCACGGTCCATGTACGTTGATATGGTCTGGGGACTTTCAGTTTCGCAACAGGTCTTGGGACTCAATTTGAGTCCATATATACCCCCCTTTTGTGTATTCTTGCTCAATTTCCTGAGTTCTTTTACATGTTTGATATAAACGGAACTTCTTTTTTTTTTCCACAATATGTATTGATAAATTCAAGGAACTTAAAATACTTAAAACTATTATACAAATTGCTATAAACAGCATGAGCATGGGACATATAAACGATATTCATGATGAACTATACATGCAAAATTGCAGTACATATGAAAAAAGTCGCAATAAAGACACCGTCAAACAAGCAAACACAAACAAAAAATACACTCTAAACTTTGGGGATCCAAAAGCCATTCCCCAAGCAGGTCCGTAGCTATGGACCAACCAATGATAGGGTTTACAATTAATCTCTACTGCACCAACATCAAATAATATAAACGTACTGACATTTTAAGTGCTAACATGTCCATTGCCCCTTAAACCTTATACTGTAGCAATATCTCAAAGGGGATGCCCTGTTGCATGACAACTCACATCTATTGCTATAACCCTGACACAAATACCATTTGGATACATACCCTTAAATCGTAAGAGTTGTATTCAGATCAAATATCATGTCATGTCGGATGGCTTAAACAGAACTCCGTAACTTTTATATAAGGGGGACTGAAGCACTTAGAACTGACTTAAGTTGTCAAATCTGTGGGCTATTCCATTTAAAATTCGTACCCCCTAAAACACCCCCAGTCCAGGTAAATTTCCATAAGCCATCCAAATCCAAGCATATTCAGGGCAGGGTTGCTGATTGTATTTGGAATATCCTGTGATTATAGCCCCCGTTATAGCCTTGGCAACCAAACGTTTAAATACCTTGATGTGATGCATGTACTGCTGTAATTATTTCCCTCACTTCATTTATATTTTTGTCAGAATTGCAAAAGATTGTTAATTTACCGAAGGTCAATTATAATGCATTGGCATTAACTTCTTCATGTCCTTACACGCTTCAAGTCTGGGAAATAGCAAGCTATAAGAGAGACCATGAAGCTAAAAGCTACAAGGGTTCGTTAGCATCTGTGAAAAAGGGGAGAGAGTGATAGGGTTTTTTCCCCAAGAGGCGAAAATGACCATTTTTGTCCTATCGGGATCGACATATGCCTATCAACATGATCAAAATGAAATAATATCGAAAGGCGAAATTGTCCACATTTTTCCTTTACATATCGGACTGAAACTTCATTTTCAAACACACGAGATTTGACCAATTCTTTACCAGGCTATCTAACAAGTTCACCTACACGTGGCCTCCTCATCTAATTATTGTCAGAATTCGACAGCTGAATAACTAAAAAGCTAAAATGCTTAAAAAATTAAAGCATTGTCAAATCTATCAGCAAGTTACGCAACTCGCTTTACTGGTTGTCATAATCTCTTTCGGCGTGAACAGTTACAAGTGTCGGGTAAACTCGGCTGTTATGCCCTGGCGTTATGGCTACACACTTTTCCGGCAGTATGGTCAAAACCGCTTGGCTGTAGCGCGAATCAGCCTTGATGCATTTCAGAGTATCTCCTCTTTTCCCTTTCGGACTGCCCAATTGCAGGTGGATGTTTCAAATTTATGCCTGTTACGTCCGACGGAAAACTATAGTGGAAAATAATGATGAGTTCAATTGAGAAGTTCCTAGGGGTTTCATGTAGTTTCAAAAATGTCATGGGATGGAGTAGCGAACGATGTGAACATTAGTTTGCCTTTCTACAAGTCCAATTGGAACTCGATATAAAAGATTAAGAGCCGTGGTGGATGCAATATAATCCAGGGGTTTTGTAGAATTTGGATTGGACCCTCAGGAACAGAATAAGGAAAAATTTCCACAATTTTCGATCGGCAACGAAGGGATTCAATATTTCAGCTGCAAAACATGATGAAGCTTGAATTCGGTGCCGGACGTAAAGTACGCGCAATTATAACCCAGCCCGATACTGTAACATGTTTAAACTTAACACCCGGCAACTTGCTATGTAAACTAGGAATCTAAATAATGTGACATAATAAACTCTGTAATATTTTTCGTACATCATTCATTAATAACGAGCAAAGTAAGATTAACTATAATTGATTAAAAAATAGTAGTGTTATCGAAGGTTCGTAATAAATACTTTATCAATGTTTCTCTTATTTGATTTTTTTTTTACTGTTTTAATCGTGATTATTATTACAAGCGATACTAAGGTATAACATAAATTAAAACGAGTACTAGCAATGTGAATATAACATGCAGGATGACCCTATGTGAAAATTATGTAACGTAATGTATGTACGTTGGGTTCTGTATTGTGTGGTGAGGGTGTTTGTGTGTATGATGAGTGTATGTAATTTTTTTATCTATCTCGATTTCTTTATCGATCTATCGATCCATCTATTCATCTATCCATCATCTTCTATCTATCCATCCATCCATCCCTACATCCATCCATCCATCCATCGTTTCCATCCATCTACCTATTAATCCATCCATCTAGCATCAATCCATCCATTCTACCCATATCCACCATCTGTCAGTCCAATATCCATCAATCTATTCCCTTCTCTATACATCCATCTAGCCAGTTATCCACCCATCAATCTTATATCCATTCCTCTGTCCATACTCAATCCCTTTATCCACCCTTCTATACATCCAATCCATCTATCTGACCCATAAATCCTCACCCTCTAAACATCTATCCATTTCTCTATCTATTATCCACCTCTCCCAAATACATCCATTTCGTCTCTCCATCTATTCATCCATCCCTCTATCCATTCATCCATCCCTCCAACCATCCATCCATTCCACACAACCAGCCAACCATGCATCCATGCATCCAAACATCCATCCATCCACATTTGTAAGCATCAGACTAGTTGTAAATATACACGATTGGGATATGGGTTGGATCCGGTTTGAATTGATCGATTTGATACATAATGGAGGTCACTCATACAAGATCAGTTGCGTGATTAAAGCGTCTGATTCATTTAATGATTATTTTTTAAACATTGGAATTCGCATTATTAACAACCAGCATCAGAGTGGACGGGTCGTAACCATTTGACATTTAATTTATCTACAATAAAAGTCTTTCTTGGTCCAATATGCATTGTCTTTACTCGAGTGCTTGGTTTCATTTTCAAGCGATAAAAGTTTTACGCCCATGACTCTTCGGTGACTCCGGTGAACGCTATCATTTCATCATCGTACTTCTTTTTGTTTTTGACAATGCGTATTATATATCATAATAAGGTTCTTCTAAAATAAATAGATCTGTACACGATTTCTTCCTGCTCTACACGAGCTTATCTAACAGTTTCTTTGTTTTAAAATAATATTATTACTAGTCAGCACACACCAAAATAAAACAATCATGTGACTACTCTCAACAAACCTTTTCATTTACCAAGTCAATAGAAATGAATCAAAGTCATCAATAGTTTGGTAAAGAATAATTACAATTTTTTTTAGATGCACTTTAATCTCAATATTACCGATTTTCTGCTACGTGCTAGCGAACCTGTAAAGTCAAAATATTAACACGAAGTTTCCTTGAACCGAAGAAAGAACAAAATCATTGATAAGCTGCCATTTATGACGAGTCTTGTATCACTGGTGACAAAAATATCCTTTCCTCATTAAAACTTAAATGCGATGTTATTTTTACTGGTCTCTTTTTAGCCATTTAGTTAAGGATATTCACAAAGGTCCTTACAATTTTCTTCAGCATAAAGATGAATTAAATAATATAGCAATATAATATTAGCAGTAAATGCTTAACAGATTTACTAATTTCTTGTTTTTCAGCACTGATTACTTCGTTTTGTCATGTAAGGGGTCATGGGGAAATATTAACGAAATCTAGGTTTGGTTTTGCTTCAAAATGGCACTGGCCCAGATCGGTCAAACCAGGGTGGATGCCGAGGGAATCAAATCGGTGTGCATTTCTTGTGTTTAACGGCATGATTCACGGCTAATGAATAAAACACTCCGGGAGTGTTTTTATTCTAAAATCATCCTGTGTACCCATAAGATTTATATAATATATATATATCTAATATATATAATATATATATAATTATATATATATTATATATATATATTATATATATATATATAGATAGGGGCACGCCCGAACCGTTGTGATAACATAACAAAGTTCAATATCTAGCACTGTATACAACCTCAAAAATGTTTCGTACGACATCTATATATATATATATATTACTATATATATATATTATATAATATTATATATATATATATATATATATATATTATATTTATGAAATCAGCAAAACGGACATTTGCGATGCCGGATCTGTGAAGAGGCTATCCGCTGAAGATATAGGCTAATACAAAAGTAATAGCTATATATCTCTAGATATATATATCTGATATAGCGATATATAGAGATATAGATATCATATGATTGTGATAATTATGTTGTTATAATTAGGGATGACTAATCAATGTAATTTGTAAAGATTTTGCCATATTAAATGTACAGTACAAAACAAACTATGGACAAAGAATTAAGTCTGTAAAAAATGAAAAGATACCATTGTATGTTATCATGTTATGTGTAAAGCTGCAAAACAAACTATGATAAAAGATGTAATCATAAAGAAATGGAAGTGAATAATCTCTGTTTGTCATAATTAGCGTAACACTGAAAACAAATAGGTCAAGATGGCATTATGAAGAAGTAATAGAATATCCATGTTTTTGCATAGACACAGAAAAAATGATAGGCACAAATTTACACAAGTATAAACCTCATAATGGTTAGGAAAATGTTTGACCTGAATTAAGTCTTTTTCCGAATAAATTACTAAAAAATTTGTGTGTAGCTGTGAATCAACCTATAAACAAAAGTGTAATCTGTAAAGAAGTTGCAAGAGGCTACTCCCTTTGTCATGTTGTGTCTAGCATTGTGAATCAAAACTATTACAACAGTATGTAATGTCAATGTGTAAAGAATTTAAGAAAGATACTCCCCTTTGCCATGTTATATGGCAATACTATCAACAACTCAAACGTCTCCTAAATTGTCACTGCAAAACAAACCAGGCAACAGGATGTAATCTGTAAAGAAATTCAAATGAAAGTCGCTTTTATGACATGTATACACTGCAAATAATAATAAATGATGTTAATCTCTTTAAGAAATAAAGAGAAGGATACTCCTTTTATGCGTAACACTAAAAACAAACTTTGTCGATTATTGGAGAAGCAACTATATAGAGCAATTTTGTCCATTCCTAGACTCGACTGCATGTGCATGCAGACTTTGACATGCTTGACAGACTTTGATCGAATTGTAATAAAATTGGATTGATTAGCCCAAATTTATTGGTCGAGCTATGAGTTGCAAAAATATTGGGCGAGACGCAGTCGAGCCCATATTTAAAACTCATAGCGGACCAATAAATATGGGCGCAAATCATCCAATTTTACATATCATGCGTATGATCCGAGATATCCGCATCGGGCCACATCAAAGCATGATCAGGTGAAAACTCTGAAGCACGGTTACCCATGTCTCGATGGATGATGTAAGACAGTTACGAAAATAGGACGTCGTAAGACATGTCTTCCTCGGAGACTGACTAGATGTTGGATCGCAGTTGACATTGCAACAGATATGTACGTTTTTATAAAGGGACATGTCAAGAAATGTCTAAAGACTAGAAACGTTCTTGGATTGAGACACGATGGCTTGTCGTGTCATACTGAGCAGCTGGAAACTGCATGACTTTCAGAAGATGTGTCATGTCGATGCATTTC
>JAMKCH010086006.1:4332-20295 GCA_023653785.1 Ophioderma brevispina
GGGGGGGGGGGGGGGGGGGGGCATAGACATTACACACAAAACGGGTGAAAATGGGTCACCTATAAATTTAAATAAGTAGAGAAGTGAAACATTTGTGGGGCTCAAATTGCACATACACTGTCCTGAATGATGGATCTAACTCATGATACAAACTAAGGTTCCATTAATGTAATTAATTAATTAGTAAATTAGATGTTAATTAGGTACAAATTTTGATCACTTTTGGGGAATGTTCGGCTGTTCTCTGCTAAAATATATCCCAAACACGAGGTAGAAACTTGGATTGATTTGATTTTAATTATCTGTATTATAATTCTTTTTTAATCCCACATTGGTATCCCTTATATAAAAGGTAATTAGCCTAATGAAGCATTAATAATTTAATTTCATGACCAATGTCATCTTTAACCAAAATTGTGGCATTTGGGTGGGACCTCTATGGAGTCACATGAGTTTAGAAACATTTTAAGAGTATGTCAAGTCAAACAAGAAAGGTTGTATACATGTAGTATACAACTAAAACATGATTTAAATTTGGTTATAGGAATAGATATGATTCATGAAAACAATACACTTGTATTTAGGGTTCAAGACCTTGAAGACATCATGTACTCAATAGCCGCCGATCCGTGTATTTTTGCGTTTTCAGTATGAAGTTTGTAAATGTCAAACAGGTTTAGTAGCTATGGGAATACACATTTCACTTAGTATAAGTAAGAAATGGCTCCTTGTACACTGTTAAGTTGCATATAGGTTTGTCATCTTTGCTCAAAATGGTAAATACAGGGCGACTTTAAATATTGCGTATTGACCCTTTATAATACATGGATCACCATGCATAATATACATGGACCACCCTGTATACTTAATATTTGATCATAACTTTGGACAGAAACCCATATCCTATGTATTTCTCTTGAAGAAATATAGGATTAGTACTTGAATAAAAGAAGTTAATCCTCAAAATGACCTTTTTTGTCAAAAATATAAGTGAATTTGACCACCCTGTATGTTCAAAACAGAACAACATTAGTTAACTCCTTTATTATTTTTTGGAGAGCCTTTGTCATGTCTTTCAAAATCCACATCTATCTGTTTTGACCTGCACATTTTTGGGGAAAAAATGACCAAGGTATATTAAAATGACAAAATATGTAATTTTTCTTATGTTACACCCTATAGGAATTTTACCCACCCTGAATATTGTATCGCTTTTGGCCATATCTGACATCCTTGTAGTATAAGCTTTCCAAAAATGTATACTACAGTTTACATGTAAGGAATAAAAGTTGTGTTGAGAGTAATACATATTGGTGCCTTTTTTGTCATTTTGCACTGTAACATTTTTTGTACCCAGTTCATGACATATGGCCCACTGAATTTTGTTGTTATTGGCTCATAACAAATGTTATGACCAACATCACAGTGCAACAGGAAGGTTTTTGGTAAATACATTTGTACAGGGCATTTCAAATTTAAACTGATTCTAACACTTACATGAAAAATAGTTTCAGAAAATCAGTTCTGGAAAAAAAAAACAATTGTGGTCTAGTGCTACAGTAAACAACAACAACAACAAATTATCTTGTTTGACCTCTTTCACTCTGCAAAGATAAGTAGAACTGTAAGTGTATAATGATACTCTGCATACAAAATGGTTAACTAAGATTGTTGTCAGTAGTAATTTTGTATCACTGGTACATCATTGAATAAAACAGTTGTCAGTACTACATCAGTAACTAAGATTGTAACTTTATAACCTTGCTTAGTCATTGAGTAAGCTTTTTCTTAGTAAACTTGTTCTGATTTGTGGTCAAATCACAAACACCCAGATTACACACAGAATGCCAGAAATTTGCTTCATACCAGTGTACCCCTACCTAGCCCATTAGATTTGACTTGGACATTAAAACACAATCTAATGAAATTTCAGCAAGCATATGGTGCTTATGAGGCCATCACGGACTTATATAAGCAGCCTGATAAAGTTCAGATTGTGCACGTCAGAGTTGTGATTTAATCAGATGCCCTTGATGTGCGCACCTTTGAAAGAAGGATAATAAATGAAAATAGGAATTACAAAAATGGCAAAAATACTGTGTTGGGAAAGCAAATATCAGATTTTATGGATTCATTTTTATTTCAAATGCTGTTATGAGTCATCAGAGAGTATTGATGCCTTCTAGTTTTATATGTATATGTGCCAGAAAATTACCATCATGTACATTTTGTCAACTACAAGAGGATCTAGTAAAAGATGTAATGGGGCATGTGTGGACTCAAAAGTAGAACACTAAGTGCAATTTCTGCAAGATAAAGTTTTGAACCTGGAATATGGATACCTGCAGAGGGGCCATCAACCGAGGTGTGTGTGTGTGGGGGGGGGGGGCATTATACCTGATGCCCTGATTTGTGTCATCTGCAAAAATTGCGAAGGCACATAGTGATTACTCTGGTCATATGTCTGTATGTGTGTGTGTGGGGGCCGGGGGGTCAAAATGTTAACCATTAATATATTACATGCCTTATGAGTTCCGTAAGGGCTACGATGATCAGTGGCAGATTTAAGGAAAAGGGCCCTGTCAGCAGCTTAAAGGTGGGGCCCCTTTAGCGTGAAGAAGAAACGCAATATTGCAATTTAGTGTGGCTAAGGCGTGTCCGCGAGGGGGCCCTGAGAGCAATATTTTAGGGGTTCCCTGTCAGCAGCTGCTGACACTGCTGACTCTTAAATCTGCCACTGACGATATGTAACTTGGTGGAAAAGAGGGGTGGGATGAGGTGACATGTTGGTGACCTCATGTGACCTTTGGCTCCATTCACAAACCATGACGACAGATGACACTCGCGGTCCAAGGACCGCGATGTATTTTGGATTGAATTTAAAGATGCATGTTCTGATTTTTGATATAATTTTTGTGCCTATGAAGAAGCACCACCTTACTGTGTTGTACTAATATATAAAGTAGATTTCCGCTAATTAGATATATTTTTAGTTGTACCCTTGGAAAGAAAGAAATTTGTGAGCCTGGATCTTCAGGACAGTAATGAGAAAAGTACGACCTTTCATATGATACAAAAATTGTAAATTCGGATGATCCAAAAAGTGATCGGAACACACATCTTTAAGACAAATTTTATCATTTTCCCCAAAATATTTAATGTTTTCCACTCTCTTTGATAGAAATTGACAAAATGGTGTGACATATGAAATATTTACCGTAAGCAGTAAATAAGGATAGTGAGCTCAAAAAGAACATGAACAGGGGTAAAGCAAATGCCCTGGCGAGGAGGGAAACTGGACACTGATAATGAAGTAGATATCATCTCTGCCCATGGTTATTCTAAAATTACCGTACCCTAGAAAGAGCACACCATGCAGTCTGAATATGCACCCCTAAACAAGTATGTCTAGTTTGTTTTTGCTACCCTTAACAAGTACATGTAACTGTAGATATCATATCCTTAACAAGCATATGCCTATCACTGTGCTACATCTATCCCCAGAACTGTAGATCAAAGCCTCTTGGCAATGTGCACTGTAGCGGATGACACAACATAATTACCATACAAAGCACATCACAATCATGACCAGAACATGCAGAAATTCCTCAAGACTTGTTAAGACATAAATAAAGAGCTTAATCATGTCAAGATAGAGTACAAATCCAAAAAACTGAAATTTATCAGGCATCTTGTCAAGTGACTTGGCATTTGGTCTATTACCAATTGGTCCAATGGCCATTTTGTCTAACTCCAATTGGTCTAATACCATTTAGTCTAACTATGTAAGCTATTAACCATTCTAATAGCCATGTAGTCTTAATATTCATCTGGTGTAAAACTCATATCGTCTAATATCCATATTGTCTATAACTGAATTGGTCCAATGCCAATTGGTCTAATAGCCATCTGGTCTAATATTCTATTTGGGCTAATATCCATCTGGTCCAATATCCATCTGGTCCAATAGCCATCTGGTCCAATAGCTATCTGGCCCAATAGCCGTCTGGTCTAATATTCATTTGGTCTAATATTCATCTAGTCTAATATTCATTTGGTATAATATCCATTTGGTCTAATGTTCATCTGGTCAAATATCCATTTGGACTAATATTTAAATCAATGTTTAGAATCAATTATTTTGGGTTTAGCATCCAAATGGATATTAGACCAAATGAGTATTATTAGACCAAGTAGATATTAGACCAGGTGGACATTAGACCAAATGGATATTAGACCAAATTGATGTTAAACCAGATAGATATTAGACCAGATGGCTATTAGACCAAATGGGTTTTAAACAAAATGGATATTAGATCAGATGGATATTAGACCAAATCGGAATTAGACCACATGGTGTTTGTGCTTTTTAGACCAAATGGTAGTTGACAAAATGGGCTTTAGACTAACTGTGATGTTGGAAGGTATGCGACACATAGGAACATGTACTCTGTAAACCTAGAAGTACAAAGTAAATAAATTAATCAATGTGCTGTGTAGCATTATCGTGCCTTTCCACCAAACGCGCTTAGGCGCAGTCTAGATCCATGAAATAGTGCGTGATTTAAGACACAGTGCATGATGTACGAACAAATCTCTTGCACAGATACACAAAATACTGGTCGTATAAGTCGACATGTATACCAGGCATTCCTTGTAAGACTTGTGTGGGAGTTTATTGATTACTTTGTACTTCTAGGTTTATGGAGTATAGTGACTTCAGAACTGAATTTGTGGTCAAAAGTAGGGTCTAGGGAATTGGTATTTTTTTTAAATTAAAGGGATAAGCAGTGATTTGCTGATCTGAAACATTAAAAATTCATACAAATCCGTATTTTTGTTACTGGCATGGATGTTCTAGTGTAACCTGCAGTGGTTGGCTTGAAATTAGTATATTAAAAAAGGCAAGGCAGTACTTTTATCCGATTCTGTAATTCTTATACGTACATCAAAATTACGACTTGATATTAAAAAAAGCCTTTCCTCAGTGAATATCCCAGATTTATAAGTGCAATATTGTGCACCATGACATGTACAGTTTGACCTCATACACAAACATTGATCTTTGTTTTTGCTGTACTGGTGTAAACCACAATCAGCTGTTTAGTGTAGATTTTAAGACACCATTGCTGTATGTTTACATGCGGGAGAGGGTATGACAACATTCCTCAAATAATTTTTTTTCTCACTATTTGGTGTTTATGTTCGTACATTGAAGTAGGTATATGGAATTGTACATATCTCTGATTTATAAGCTAAAAATGCATTTCCACATTTTTTAAATCTCTCACTCTATCACTGTTATCCCTTTAAGGTATAATGATCTGAATTTTGTCATAAATATATGACCATAAGAGCTACACATTTGACCAAATTAAGTATGTTTAAACTGCTCTTGGTAAAAATTTTGCCTTTAGAACTTGGGTAAGCTTAAAATGGGGGTCTTGGGGAGTGGGGGAGGAGGCTTGAAAAGAGGGATTAGTGTGGGATAGCATTAGGGAAGAGTTTGCGGCTAAATTGTGATACAAGTGTGTGTTGTGTATGAGAGTGGAAAACATGTATTGAAATTTTAGTTAACATCTGAAAGAACTTGTGGTTACAGTATATTCAGAGTGTTATAAAATTTCTATTGATTGTAAACCACTGTATTAGAATGCAGCAGGGTGAATTGACCTTTTGTGTGTTGTGGGCGTGTCGCGAGAACTAGAGATGAAGATAGTGCAGGGGTGTCCAACCTTTTTGACGCAGGGGCCGCATTGGTTGAATCCACAACTTCTGCGGGCCGCAAACAAGTAATCGGGGGTCTCAAGTTTGGTTTATGCATGACGTGTCTACAAAAGTCTGGAAGTAGGACCCATATCTATACCAGTATTTGCCAAAAATGGAGCCCTAGCAATATCAGAGATGTACAATTTGGGTCAAATTTAACACAAATTTTCCATTTTTGTTGACCTTTTGAGCAAATTTTGAAAAATGTGGGCTTTATTTCGAGGAAATTGAACTAATTTTCCACAATCTTTAGAAAATTATGGTTTCAGATTGATGAAATTGGATTATTTTTCCATTATTGTTTAAAACGTTTGGTTTCAGATTGAGGAAATTGAACTAATTCAAATGACATTTTAACAAAATCTATTATCTTATGCGTATTAATTTTACTGGGAAGTACCTTGCGGGCCGCATTAGAGCTCTTAGCGGGCCGCAAATTGGACACCCCTGAGGTAGTGCTATTTGAAAGCAGTTCTTGATTGTAGTGTTAGGTAGTTTATATTAAAGGTGCTTGTTCCGATTTATGTCTGAATTGTGTTCTCTACTTAATATGAGAGCTTGGCACTTGCACAATATGCCCCATAAAGTACTGTGGGAAACATACTTGCAGTTTTGATGGTAGAAGCAGTAATGCATATTGCAAAGCCCTATCCAATCTGTGCTAATATTGATGGTTAACCATTAAAATGGCGGGTTTTTGTTTATATCTTGGGAATGAAATGGATTTGAGGGCTCAAATTTCAGGACGACAACGAGAAAATATGACCTTTCATCTGATATCAAAATCGATACTCCTTCCGGGTAATTCAGGGGGGGGGGCGTCCCAAACACGATCGCAACACGCACCTTTAAGCACCTTGAATATGTCCTGTCATATTATTTCGGTGATGTGAAAAATAAATGTATGTAAACTAAAATTATGGTGTGCATTGTAGTATCTCTAGATCTATGTTGCAGCGGTTGTTTCCTAGCCACCAACTTGCCCATATTGCAGATTACATTTTGCGGTCTCCGGCCACTTGCGTGCGCATTGTGCACAGCTGTTCTTTTTCTCCTTTTTTGTGCCGTCCCCGCTACACTAGAATGAATGTGGCGGTTAACTGCATTTTGCTATCCACTATTAGCATGGTACCTCATGAACAATTTCTATTGTGTTTAAACAGCACATCGCACATCACATACAAAATGGAATCACAATTTAATAGTGTGAGCAAAATGTGAGCATCAGTGCATGCCTTTTTACTAAGACCAAAATTGGCACTCTGTGAATTAGTAATGGTGTCAAGTGTAATGATGTGATGCTCACTTAAAGAGACATGAGGCCATTTCCAGAGAGAACGCCCTCAATTTTTTTCAAACCCATGTTTTTCCATATTTGGAATGCTTACCAATGTATTGGATCACACCTGAAGTGAATAAGCCTAATACACCATCTTATGTAATAAGATAATGATTTAGTAATTCAAAGAATGGTTTTCTATATAGGGATGATTAGGATAGCCTGCAGGCCAGTTCAAAACAAGGTTTGCGGTATTCTTTCGTGCTTGATGTTTGTCCAATAAACCTTTGAAACATTCTCGGTAGGTGGTCTGCAACTGATCCATTTGCAATTTGAGAGAAATTGGAATCTTCAAAAAATCTGTCACTTTGGGATTTGGCTTTAAATAATGCTCCAGGAGCATATGATCCAGGACCATATGGCCCTGGAGCATAAATAATCCGAAGAAAAATTCTAAGTCAAATTTGAATGCACATGCATATTTGCCATATACTCCTGGGGCTCTCCACTGCTCAAGGAGCATAATTTGCTATATGCTCCTGGAGAATTGTGAAGTCAAATATGCTCCAGCAGCATATTTAAATATGCTCCAGCAGCATATTTAAATATGCTCCTGGAACTTATTTGAATTAAAATATTTCTCAATATATATCAGTGGGTCTTCCCTCGCTTCGCACCATTGTGTTCCCAGGTTCGAACCTCGGTCGGGCCTACAATTTCATGTTGGTTTCTAGTCCATACTCGGCCTCACAGGTTTCTCTGGGTACTCTGGTTTCATCCTGCTGTTAAAATTGGGCTTTCTTCCCTAATGTGTTTATGATAATAAAGTGAATTGAAATAAAGTTGAAATCTTCATGACACTAAAATGACACGATAGTGTTGATGTGTCATTAAATACTAATACCTCCTCTTCCTCCTCCAAGACCATATGGAACATAATTTCAGGTCAAATTCTTATAGAAGTGACTTAATGCCATGTTACATTGAAGTAGTGAGTATTGTGTGATGATGTAAAGGGCCCCATGCGGCTACCTTCCCCTTCCATATATACATGTAAGAAAAACACGACAGAAAAGGTATTTATTCGAGACCATGGCATCGTCTAATATTGTGTGCAGTAGTAATTAAACAATGCTTAAAAGAGAACCCGTACAACGAATAATAATAAGCAATTGACCACATGTCGAGTGCTTTCATAGAAAAACGGAATTATATTAACCCTAACAATGAATTAAAACCATCTAGTCTGACCATGTGCTATTTAAAAATCGTGCTAGTGTCATACATGCCATAGGAAATACACATTATGAAAGCATCATGTATGAAGGTGTATGATGCTACTGTGGCGTCCGTATCACATAACATAAATACATATCCCATATACACTAGCACGAATTTCAAATAGTGGATGGTCAGACAAAATGTTTTAAATTCGTTTTATGGTTATTGGTCCCCCGCCAACTGTTGTTGGCAAAGGGAGACTATAGAAATGCTCCCCGTCCATGTGTGTGTGTGTGTGTCCCAAGCGATATCTTTGGAACTAAGCAAGTGTGGGTGTCCATCTTCGCAACATAGATGTATCTAGAATACACGCTGGGTGGGATCCAAAGTGGGTCATGTGTCATGGGTCAAAGGTCAAATAAGGTAAAAAATAGGGTAAAAATGGGGTTAAATTGCTATAAACCTTGTCAACACGATATCTTTTGATCTAAGCAAGTATGGGGTGTCCATCTTTGCACCATATATGTCGCTTAAGTAGGCAGCGGATGAGTTCGGAGATGGCTCATGTGCCATGGGTCAAAGGTAGTCAAAAATTGCTTTAAACCATGTCAATTGTGGTAGGATGATGAAACTTGGTGGGTGTGCTGAACATTTGGTGCCGAAAATTTTGAAGTTCATTTCAAGGTCATGTGTGGTCATTCAAGGTCAAATCCCCAACCATGTGGTAGGATGATGAAACTTGGTGGGTGCGGCCAATATTCAGTGCCGAAAATGTTGGTCATTTCAAGGTCATGTGGGGTCATCCAAGGTTAAATCACTATGCATGGTTGTATGGTCATGAAACCTGGTGAGTGCAGTCAACATTTTATGCCAATTTTTTTCAAGGTCATTTCTGGGTCATCTGGGGTCATCTGAGGTCAATTCACTGCAAATGGTTGTATGGTCATGAAACTTGGTGGTTGTGGTCAACATTCAGTGCTGAAAATTTTGAATGTCATTTCAAGGTCATGTGGGGCCATCCAAGGTTAAACAACTACAAATGGTTGTATGGTCATGAAACTTGGTAGGTGTATTCAACATTGATACCAGAATTTTTCAAGGTCATCTGGGGGTAATCCAAGGTATTTATTAAAACTTCTTTTTTGCCTGGGAACAAATTCAGTGATCAACACTTTTTTTTCAATTTGGCCCAGGGGTCAAACATAATACATTAAAAATAGACATCATACAAAGCAAATAATGTACACAGAATAATATATATAAAATATACATGTTAAAACGTGCGGAACATAAAGATAAACGAGTAGGTGGCCATGATGCACCAAGGACTGCTGACCAGGGGCATGAAAGTGGACAGGCCAAGGGAGCAGCCATCCAACACTGGAGCAGGGATGGGTGAAAAATAACAATAAATACAAGGGTTGCCCCTACCACCCAAATTACATCCCCACTCCAGGCTGGAGGCAGCTCCCCCTTGCACCCACATGCATCAGCCTAGTACGTCATAGCCCCTAAAACAATAAATCAGTAAAAAATTAGGTACAGGCCAACTAATCTCTGGAACCTGTTATGATAATACAAATAACAGTATATGCCGTACAAAAATGAACAGATGTAATGGATATTGCACTAGAGAAACCTGGAGTGGATATTAATTATTACACAGTGATTTGAAGTGTGCAAGATTTGGTGGTAAGGGAGATTTTGCATAGGATGGGAGATTGTTAAAGGAAAGCACACCCCTGGAAGCATATTTCCTTTTGGCCGAAACACTATTACAAAGACGAATAACCAGCTCTGGTCAAATGGTTGTGACTAGATATCACTGTATGAAATATATTGCACAGTGGTGAAGGGAGGGAATTAGTCAGGCTTTTGTATACAAAAATATTGAGATGTTTATCGTGACGACAGCTGAGTTTTTCCCATTTTGATGTGTTGAGCAGTAACTCAGTTGAGTACCTACGAGGAAGACCCAGAATTATTTTGCCGGCTGTTTTTTGTAGGACGTCAAGTTTAGTGAGGAGAGTTTTATTGGCATTTCCCCACACGACATCTCATTAGTCAAAGTGGGGAATTATTAAAGCTTTGTATAACAGGTTTAGAGTATCTCTGAGGCAAAATATGTCTGAGTCTTCTGAGAAGCCCATTGCGTTGGGAAACTTTACGTTGAATCTTGGAAATGTGGGCAGTCCATGTAAGGAAAGAATCAAGCCAGACACCCAGATATTTGAAATTATCAACATTTTCAATGTGAGTGCCATGGATGCAAACTGCAAGATCAACGTCTCTACGAGCAAGCTTTTGCTGAGTGGCAACCAACATACCCTTAGTTTTTTTTTTACATTAAGAGTCAGAAAATTGGTATTGAGCCAATCAACAACCCGGGTAAGTTTGGTTTTTATAACATCGTTAATACCACAAACTGTTTTGCCCTTAACAAAGATTGCTGTGTCATCAGCGTAGAGAGTGACCTTAGAGTTTGCATGAGTTACTATGCTGGAGAGATCATTTATGTAAAGAGTAAACAGCAAAGGCCCAGTATAGAACCTTGGGGCACACCAAAATTAACTGGGGCAGAGGTGGATAAGCTTTCCCCAATTTTGGTAATTTGCTGACGCCCTCAAAGATATGATCCAAACCAGTTGAGTTCCCGGCCATGCACTCCTCAGTTATGAAGTTTATTGATTAGGACACTGTGGTGGACCGTGTCAAAAGCCGCCTTTAAATCTAAAAACACTGCTCCAGTAAAAGGCCAGAGTTAAAATTATCAAGTAGGTAATCAGTGACTTCAAGAAGGCAGGTTTGCGACTGCGTGGAGTGCTTTGACCTGAAACCCGACTAGTTTGGAGACAAAAGGTTATGTTTTGTTACAAAAGTATAGAGCTGGCCATGTACTATTTTTTTTTTTAAAATTCATACATGATGGGATGACAGATACGGGTCTGTAGTTATTAGTGCTAAGGTGACCACCCTCTTTAAAAATTGGTGACACCCTGCTTTTTTTCCATGGTGAAGGTACAACTCCAGAGGAGAGACTAAGGTTCATGATGCAAGTTAAAGGCCTATATATCTGCTCAGCACCAATCTTGAGGGGTTTAGGACTTTTATTGTCAAGACCATTTGCTTTCTTGCAGTCTATGCCCTTCAGAAGCTCAAGAACATCACCCGCCATGATCTTGGTAAAGCAGAACCTACTCTCCTCTGGTTTTGTCTCCTCAGTACATGGAAAGTTGGGTTATTGGTGGTGAAGGCATCAGCCAGATTCTGTCCTATATTGGAAAAAAAACTGGTTAAAATGCTCAGCAATTAATTTACCATCATTAATTATGTTTTCACCATCTCTAATGGTGTTAATAGAAGGCTGCTTGGAACCAGGAAGAACAGATTTAAGTCTTCCACAATTTATGCAAGTCTGAGTCAGCTTCCTTGATTGAGGAATTAAAAAAATCACGCTTGAGTCTAACAGCAAGATTGTTAGCTTTGTTTCTGAGGTGTCTGTAAATGTCCCAATCAGCCTCAGAAAGAGAATTATGAGCCCGGGATTTAGCACATAAAAGCTCTCTACGACATGCAAGGTACACATCATTAATCCATTGAGGGGTGTTGTTAGGTATTTTAACCTCTTTAAAAGGGGCGTGAGCATCACAGATAGAAACAAACAAATCCTCAAATATATTCCAGGCTAAGTCTGGGTTATCAGAGGCCTCAATCGTGCTCCAAGAAACCTGTTCCAAGTCACTAATAAAAGCCAAAGCATCAAAACGACGATACGAGCGAGCTTTAATAATATGTGGTGGCCCTTAGTACGATTAGGGGGTTTTCTAATGCTATAAGTTAGAGAATGATCACTGATCGTCAGTGTAATAACACCGTTTCCTGCATATATTTCAGGGCGTGAAGTCCAGAAGTTTGAGAAGTTTGAGTTATACGAGTAGGGGCTGTAATAATTTGCTGAAGGTGATAAGTATTCATAATACCATGAAGCTTTCTTGATTCCCAGTCAGTAGGTTTAAGATCATTGCAATTGAAATCCCCAAAACATACAATCTCCCCAGGTGTGCGAGAAGCAGCACTATAGACGTTAATTATATCCAGCAAAGAAACAAGATATTCAAAAGCTGGGTTGCAGACATTTGGAATGTAAACAATCCGTGCTAGAATAGGGCGAGTTTTAGGAAGGGATATGTTCAACCAAAGGGTGTCAACCTCACATTTGTTTAACAAAGAAACACTTATGAGGCGAGCATCCACCCGATTGTTCACATAAATCAAAACCCCGCCATAGCCGTCTTGACGATCACATCTGTAGAGATTGTAATTTTGGATATCTATATCAGAATCATCAATATTATCATTAAGCCATGACTCTGAAATTCCAAGAACATCAGGGTCACTCTCAATAACAAGTCTCAATTCATCTTATTTAAAATGGATTGAGCGCTAAGATGCAAAAAAATTTTAAGCCTTTGAGATGTTTCAAATCACCCACGTTGATAGAAGAATCCACCAACTTAGATGGGCTAGTATCGGTGATTGTGGCAAGGTTTTCAGAGTTGCAACTAATACTCGGTAACTCATTCATCATGCAACGTGGACAAATCCATGACCCATCAGTTTGTTGACATAAAAGTTTGTATTCTGTGACAGCTAGTCTGCCACAAGTAATTGCATGACAGGGATTTTAACAAGTCACACTACGGTGGGTTTTAGCAATCGGGCGATTGCAGCAGATACAGGGATTTAGAACAGGGTTATTTTCAACATCATACAAGAGTAGCCACAATTTGCGCACCCTCTTTATCTGCTCCCAGTTGAATTTAGCAGCCTTGACGGAATAAAGTGCAGTATCACGTGCACTTTATTCCGTCAAGGCTGCTGAATTCATCTGGGAGCAGATAAAGTGGGTGCACAAATTGTGGCTACCCTCATTAGATGAAGTTATACGGTGGCCATGATATGTACTTCATGAGTTAGAGTTATACAAGACAGGTTTGCCATAATAACTACCCTTTGTATAGTATGCCCAAGTTCTTTTAAAATTAATGATAGTAACGTATGCGTTCTAATGAAAAAGGAACACTGAAGTTCAAGTCCGTAAGTATTACTGTAGTAAGTTAAAAGAGGACTGGTAACACTCTTTAAATATTCCCGTAAAGAAGCCATATTCAGGTACAGTAGGCTGCATAAGCATATCATCTTGCAAGGATTGATCCAGTCTAGTTACTACAGCAGTTGCATTTGGGAAATTGTTCCATAGAATTCCAGAGATGCAATAGGATAAGGATGATACACCATGTTGGTTTTGTATTGAAGTGATCAGACCTAATCCAAGCAGTATTAAAAGGTGATTTACTGCCATTGTCCAGGGAGTGTCCTTGAAGAGGCTTACTGGAGATGTATTGCAAGCCAAGAGATGATGATGAGATGACCTGCATACTATGTTATATGGGTATACAGTATATCCAGTGTTCACAAAACAGAAGATCCAGAGTTAATAAAAATGTTAAAAACTCACAAATTCAACTCCACAAGAGGCATATGAAATGTCCAGTAGATACTAGGAGTACTTAAAAATAAACTGGTGCAGACATTAACACACAACACTGGATATAACATCACATAAGAAAGCAACAAAGGAGAGCTGTGAACTCCTGTGGCATCTTGGTGGACCGTTGGTTACTGAAACTGCTATGGTATTAGCCTCTCTGGTTTCCATCACAATCCTCAATGTGATCTTTAAGTTATGTTACTTTTCCTCCTTTTAACTACCGCGACGAGCGGGGGACCTTTCTGGTTCGAGAACCGCCTTGTTATAATTTAGTTTTCACATGAAACCACTCCATATGTGTTCAATAATTGTTTTTATAGCGTATATTGTGTAAGTTATTCTTGATACAGGTTCTCCTTTAAAGAGTATTATTCAAAAATGATGCTTTCAAATAATAGCATTAAGTTTTCTGTCTCTCTCTCTCTCTTCCATATTTGATTCTGCCTGGTTGTCTGCCTACGTGTAACCACACATGCATGTACATGGCCAATCTACAACCTTTTTCTACCTGGCAAACAAAATGGGGATTTGCTCTGCCTGCCTGAATGTTCCCTACCAATCTCCTGATGGACACCTGGGACACTCGCTTACCGGCTGACTTACTAATTGATGTCCATATTTACAACTCTACATAATACAACTAACTTACCCATTAACTTGCCCACTCACTCACTCACTCACCAAACTGATTTAACAATATAACCAAATACTATTCCAAACATTCCCATGCATCAACCTTTTACACTTGCCCACTCGCTTATCCATCCACACCTACAATTACTATCTACCTTTAACTCCACCATTACTTTTACCTGTCTGCCTAATTGTGTCTACTAAATTCATTTATCGATTTCAATCTTTCATCCTACCTGCCTTCCAAATATACTCGCCCACTCACCTATCCATGCACATATTACTACCTCCACCTACATGTACATACCTCCATCTACCTACATATGGCTGCCCATCTACATATTCTTACCTATCAATGAACCTATCAACCTACCCACCCACACTTGACACCTTTACATACCTACTATCACAATCCTTTACCTACCTGACTACCTGGCTGTCTTCCAATCAATCTACTAAAATATTTCTGCCTACCCACCCAAACTCACTTGCCCAATCACCAATCCACACACATACTACTAACTGCTTTTGTCTATCACTACCTATCTGCCTACTTATATCTACCAATCGATCGGCATATTCTTACCTACCTACTCAACTTCATACCCACCTATACTTGCCCTCTCACCCATCCACTCACCCACTTTACTTACATACATCTACCCTACCTACTTCTCAACCGATCTACGTATTCTTACCTTTCTACCTACTCTACACTCCCAACCTATCAATCTATTTTTTACCTTTTCATCACCCACCAACCTGTACTTAATTGCCCACTCGCCTATTACTAACACCTTTACCTACTTATTTCAACTACTTAACCTAACAATCTACCTACCCATCTATACTTGCGTGTTACTTCTTTGAAATATCTACTAATCTATCTGCTCATATCTACCTCTCAATTTATTTTTAATTTTAATTGATCTACTCTTGCCTCTCCATCCAACTAACATCTGCTTCCCCTACCTCTTTTTCACTAACCTAAATACTGTTGTTCCGGCAACAGGAAACATGTCCTGAGCCTTTGGCCCAGGCATGTGCTTCAGATACGTGTCCTGTGTTGCCTTCGGACAACCAGGCACGTGCTACAGAACTTTACAGTGAACTTGCAGAGCCAAACAGTAATCTTAACAGTATTAAAGAGCGAGACAGTAATGTAAACAGTACTTATGAGCCAAAGAATAATCTAAGCAATACCAAAGAGCCAAACACTGATTCAAGCAGTACCAAAGAAGCAAATAGTGATCTAAACAGCAATACCAATGAGCCAAACAGTGAACTATGCAGTACCAATGAACCAAACAATGATTTAAACAGTACATCAAACAATGATCTCAGCAAGAATGAAAACATTGATAATTTCAATCATGTGGCCCCTTCTCAACATCAGTGTTACCAAAGCAAAAAAAGATCGGCTTCTGCTTTACAAGACTCTAATAATGAACATGAATTTGATGAACCAGGCTGTTCTTTCTGGTCAGAAAATGATATGCGCAAAGCAAAA
>JAMKCH010086007.1:0-20553 GCA_023653785.1 Ophioderma brevispina
TTGTGAACTCCTCGTCAAATAATCCTTTTTTTCCTCGTGGTTTATACATTTATTCTGGTTTTTTTACAGGATTAATATACGTAATTAACTGATTAATAACATGTTAATTTTTAGAAATCCCCTTAAGAATTAATTTTTTAACAATATGTGCTCCGTTATAACTAATTCTGATATAATAAACGCCATCCACTAAGTGCTTCATATTATAGGATGCTATATTTTTGGACTTTAAAACGGTACTTCCTAAACAATTAAAAATTTCTATGTTGTAGGTAGATCGCTGTATTTCTTCAGGAATTGTTATATGGATTGTTGCAGTGACCAAATTGGGATGTACTTGAATAGAATTTACCAAACCAAAATTGGTTGAAGATAAACTCGAAGAACAGTTGGTTTCTGCTGTGGAGTCTGGACAAACGTTACTAGGTCCAATAAGAAAAGATTCATCTACATGAGCTCCTGAAAAACATCGTGGGATATATGGCCAGCTGTCTGTTAGTACATAGTAATAGGTGTCTGCGGGGAAGTCAGGTGTGACGCCATATCTTCCGTTGCATTCGTCTAATTCTGTTGCACTCGCATTGAATTCATAGTCTTCAATATAATAACCATCATACGAACCGTCTGGAGCAGTAATACCATTTCCGGATCTTATGCCTCCGTTGTCAGTTTTTAATTGCCATCCTGAATCAAAACTGGAAATGCCGCTGGTATTGTCGTTAGCATTCGTATATGCATATTTGTAATACACAGGATAGCCATCAGCGGCGTAGGCAACAATTGGTGAAAAAGAAGTGCCGTCAATATTTAAAGAATTGTTGAAATACACACTAGCAATGGCATGATAGTGATATTCACCTTTTGCATTTAAATGAGCTCCTTGGTTGTTTACACCGAAGGCAACTACAGCTTCAATATTCCAGTCGTAGTTGTACTCTCCAGTTCCTTCCATGGTTTCGGTATCTAAAATTTCAAAATATTCTGTAGAACTAGGAGCGTAATGAACTCCATTGGTGCCGACTCCAAATCGGTATGAACCAGAAGTACTACAGCCTAATTGAGAATCATCACCATATAGTTGCGTAACACTATTTCCTAAATTGGGATATGCACACATGGTCCACGTGTCGTCTTGTCCAGTAACGGAAAAGCCTCCATTTAAAGTTCCAGCTCCATGGTCTGGGATGCTGTTGGCATAAATATATCGGACATTATCAACAATTTCCGTACAAACGGCATTGTCTGATTCTTCGGCAAATATTGCACTTGAATCACATTGTGATGTTAGGTGTTGTACACAAACTACACAGTATACAAAAGGAAGTAATTTTTTCATCATAAATAGTTTGCTTTGATTATTGATTGTTCTTTTTTTAGTTTAAATAGCCTTTTTTGGTCGTTGATAAAAAGCCATATGTCAATTGAAACATGAGCGTTGTTGAGAAAATCAAACCCATTATTTTCAATGCAGAGAGAATATATTTTAGTTGTTTTTTTAGAGGTAAATACCAATTTCAAAAATTGAGGATTTGCCACGGTATTGACAAATGCTAATGAAGTTTGTAGGTCGTTGAGTTTGATTTTTAAATTCGTTTCAACTAGACTTTGTAGCTTGACAATGTCTTGTATACTCCCACTATAGTTTTTTAAAGAAGGGTCGAGTGTTGAAATGTTTTTGATAGGAAAAGAAATACTGTAAATCAATTCATTTTCAGTTTCCTTAACAGTACATATGGCAACACCTTCTACGTGTATTGGTGTCGTAGCAGCGCAACATACAAGAAATAGAAAAAAGCTTAGAATGTTTTTCATGAGAGGGAGTTTAGGGTTGTTGTATATAAAACAGCTTCTAAAAAGAAAACCCCACCATGATTGAAAAAAAAAGCACCTATTGATTTTTCAATAGGTGCTTTTTATGAGTTTTTGTAAAAATTTAAACCAAAGGAAATCGTGTCATTTCTTCTGGTTGTGCTACTCCCATCAATTTTAAAATAGTAGGTGCCACATCTCCTAACACACCATCTTTGATGCTTTTTAGTTCGTCGTCTATTAAAATCATAGGTACTGGATTGGTTGTGTGTGCAGTATGAGGACTCCCGTCTGGGTTCATCATTGTTTCACAATTTCCATGATCGGCAATTAACAGTGTTGAGTAGCCATTAGCCAATCCTGTTTCAATGACAGCTTTGGCACATTCATCTACAGCTTCGCAGGCTTTGATAGCAGCTTCCATAATTCCGGTATGTCCTACCATATCTCCATTGGCAAAATTCAAACATACAAAATCAGCTTCCCCTTTTTGTAGGTCTTCGCATAAAGCTTCTTTCAATTCGTAGGCACTCATTTCAGGTTTTAAATCGTAAGTAGCCACTTTAGGGGAGTTTCTTAAAATTCTAGATTCACCTTCAAAAGGCTCTTCTTGACCACCTGAGAAAAAGAAAGTAACATGTGGGTATTTTTCTGTTTCTGCTATTCGAATTTGTTTTTTTCCTGCGGCAGATAGTACTTCTCCAATGGTGTTTTTAATATTGTCGTTGTTGTAAATTACATTGATGCCCTCAAAACTTTCATCGTATAAAGTAATGGTTGTATAATACAGGTCCATTTTTTTCATATCGTACTCTGGAAAATCTTGTTGCGATAAGGCATTCGTCAATTCTCTACCACGATCTGTTCTATAGTTGAAAAATAAAACAACATCTCCTTCTTTGATTTGTGTTTTTGGATTTCCTTCAGCATCGGTTACAATGATAGGTTTGATGAACTCATCGGTGATATCGTTGTCGTAGTTTTCTTTTAAAGAGGCCACAGCATCGGTGGTTCTAGTTCCTTCCGATTTTACAACGGCATCGTAGGCTTCTTTTACACGTTCCCAACGATTGTCTCTGTCCATTGCATAGTATCTTCCCGTTACAGAAGCCAGTTCTCCGGTGCTTTCTTTCATGTATTCTTGGATGTCATTGATAAAATAACTTCCAGATTTTGGGTCACAATCTCTACCATCGGTAAAAGCGTGTAAGTACACGTTTTCAACATTGTTTTCATTGGCAACATCTAACAAACCTTTTAAATGATCAATATGTGCATGAATCCCACCATTTGAAACCAATCCCAATAAATGAACATCTTTATTGTTTTCTTTGGCGTAGTTAAAAGTATCTAGTAATACTTTTTCTTGACCCAATGTTTTTTCAGCCACCGCTTTGTTGATACGAGCGAGGTTTTGATATACAATTCTTCCGGCTCCTAGGTTCATATGTCCAACTTCAGAATTTCCCATTTGACCTTCAGGCAAACCAACATGTTCTCCATCTGTACGTAATGTAGCATTTGGATATTGTTTATACAATCCGTCTATATAAGAAGTTTTGGCATTAAAAACGGCAGATACTTTGGGGTCTTGAGTAACTCCCCAACCATCTAATATCATTAAGATGACTTTCTTGTTCATGGTATAAAATTTTAAGTGAAGCAAAGATATAAATCATTTGTAAATTAGGGGAGAAATACAGTGCTTATTCACGAATTCGTTTGCGTATAGGTCAAAAGTGAAATTTTAGGAAGTTTGTGGAGGTACTATTCAAGATTATGTCTAATTTTGTTTTGAAATAAAAAAATAAAATCATGGCAAATTTCGACAACGAAAAAATTCAAGAATATTTAAAAAATGGTGCAGTCGTTTTGGATGTAAGAACGAATGCTGAATACGAAGAAGGACATGTTGCTGGTTCGGAACACATTGTTTTGGATAGAATCCCTGGGAATATTGCTACTGTGAAAGGTTATGGTAAACAGGTGATAGCAGTATGTAGAAGTGGTGCTAGGAGTGGACAAGCAACAGATTTTTTAAAGCAACAAGGAATTGATATTATCAATGGAGGTCCTTGGGAAAATGTAGATCAGTATATGTAAACCGTTTTGAAGTTAAAACAACTTTGATTAAAAATTAAAAAAGAGGCTGTCTAAAAAGCACTAAAACTGTCATTCTGAATTCCTACCTGCCGGTAGGCACGGTATTTCAGAATCTTAAAGCACTGATTTTCAACACGTGTTAGAACCTGAAACTAGTTCAGGTTGACAGAAAAGAGACTTTTCAGACAGCCTCTTTTTTAATATATTTTTCTTTCTCTTTTTCTTCGTCCTTGTTTTAGTTTGAGGTTGGCATAAAAAACAAAACCAAGAATAGCGCCTGTTAAAGTTCCCATATTAATAGGATCAAAATCGTGTCTGGTAATCAAGTATTTAAGGTAAAATATCAAGGCACCAAGAACCAAGCAGCCAATAAAAAGATTGAATTCCTTTTTAGAATAAATCGCATACACACCACAAACGATACCTGTGATGATAGAACTCAAAGTTATTTTTGTATAAATGACCTTATCAAAAGTGTAGTCGTACACAAAATAAGAGCTAATTAGCATGCCGATAATAGTACCAGCGACTAAACCGATTAGAATTTTTTTCATTCAATAGGGATAACGTTTCATTGGTAAATATACTATTTTTTTTTGACACTTTTTGAAGAAAGAGTGAAATTAAAACTCGATGTCAAAATCATTTTTGAGGGTTTTGATAGTTTTCTCTAGTTTTTTGAGAAATTTTTGATGGTTGGCGGATTCTTTGTGAAAAGGTTTGTGAGCTAGTCCTTTGTGTATAGTGTCAATTTTTTTAAAAAGTTCTCTTGCGTTTTTTGAGATCCAATTTTCTGAAAATATTTCCCAAATATAATCTACTGCAATTTCATTTGGATGAATCATGTCTTTTTTATAAAAACGATAATCTCTTAAATCGTCCATAATTATTTCAAAAGAAGGGAAATAAAAACAGTTGTCGGTTTTGTAAATGCGATGAATCGCTGTTAATAAATGAGACTTACTTAGTGCGTTTTCAGAAAAGCCATCTTTTAAATGACGCACGGGGCTTAGGGTAAAAATTAATTTCAAAGCAGGGTTAAATACGGCTAGTTTTTTTTGAACCTGAAGTAGGGATTCTTGTATTTCTTCGGGAGATAATAAAATTTTATCAAACTCTTTTTGTGGTACTTTATGACAATTGGCAACTATTTGACCCGTTTCTTTCAAACGATAAACCCATGCTGTTCCCAAAGTGACAACCACGTGCGATGCGTTTTTTAAAAAAGTATGTGCCGTTGCAATTGTAGCATTGATATCTTGAATTACTTCTTCTTTTTCTTTTTTTGAAAAACAAGAATGATGCTGGTAGCTGTGAAATAAATCATTGAAAAAAAACAAATCCGTTTCGGTGTATTGTTTTTTGTCAACACAATCATTTATGGCAGTTTCAATTGCTTTTGGGTGGAATAAAACTCCGTAAGGGTTCGTGATGTTTTTGAATTTATAATAATTCAATTTATTACCAATATTCTCAGAAAAACAGGAACCGATTAGAAATAATTGAGATTGATGATTGATCGAATGATGAGATTCGTCGATTTTTATTTGGGTTCTAAAATGAAATTCTGACACGTTGCCTTTTTTTGGATTGTAAAGATACAAATTTGAAAGCCGTATTTAATTCAAATTTCGAATTGTAATTGATGTCGGTGTTCAGTATCAAGAGTTAGGTATTTATATTTCTGTTTTAGTCAGAGTTCGATTTTTTTATATATTTATAAGACATTTCAATTGCTGAATTATGATAAAGGTGGGTTCTAAAAATTGATTTTTTCTGTTTCTCAAAAAAATAAGAACCCTTTTTTATCTTCTTGAGAAAAATCACATTTCAAAAGTAGTTAAAATTTGTTGGTTTTACCACAAAATTTTCAAATTCCATCCATCCATCCATCCATCCATCTACCTATTTATCAGTAAGTTATTTTTAATCTTTTGATTTGTTCATACCTAAATAAATTGTAGGTTAAATTGATTAATCCTATTATTCCTGATGCTCTTGCTATGCCTACTGATTTTAAAACTAAGCCATTCATGCTTTGTTCCATAAAACCAAATACGTGTTCTACTCTTGCTCTAATTTTTGATTTTTTGGTGTTGCTCGCTTTTTGTTGATCGGTTAAAGGTCTATTACGATAGCCTTTTTCATGTACTTTGTTTTTCATTTCATATTTGGCTATGGTTTTATCTTGCTCTTCTCCTGTGTAAGCACTGTCTGCATGCAGGTCTTGGTCTTTATCTTTTTCAGTAAGTAAGTCTTCTAAAGCTTGTGAGTCGTGTACTGATGCATCTGTTATGGTATACGTGTTAATGAATTTACTTTTAGTATCTACTTTTGCGTGATTTTTATATCCGTAGAAGGTCTCTCCGTTTTTCTTTGTCCATCTGGCATCAATATCTTTATGCCTTTTCTTGTTGGGCTTGTCGTTCCATAACTCATCGCCTTGTCCATTTTTAATTTTCTTGTTTTCTTCTCTTGTATTGCGTTGGCGTGGAGCTAATGTAAAACTGGCATCAATCAATTGTCCTTCATTAAAAATCAATTCTTGTGCTTCTAAAAATGACACAAACTGATCAAATAATTCTTCTACTAACCCTGTTTTTGTTACACGCTCTCTAAAACTCCATACTGTTTTTTCATCAGGAACTTTATCGCCAGTTTCTAATCCTAAAAATGCTTTAAAACTGGTTCTATCCAGTATTTGATACTCTACTTGACTATCTCCTAGACCATAATAACGTTGAAGTATCAATATTTTGAATAGCATTACCACATCATAGGGCTTAGCTCCTGCATTATTCTTTTTCTTGGTGTTGAGCAACTTGCTTTCCAATGAATCTCTAAACAATTCAAAATCAATCACTTTCGTGATTGCATCTAGTGGATTGCCCATAGATGATAAACGTTCTTTTGTGAACTCCTCGTCAAATAATCCTTTTTTTCCTCGTGGTTTATACATTTATTCTGGTTTTTTTACAGGATTAATATACGTAATTAACTGATTAATAACATGTTAATTTTTAGAAATCCCCTAAAGAAAATAATGAAAAAGAATCTTTTGTGTGGGATGCAATATTTTTTACTGTTGCTTTTTTTTTCGTCGTGTGGATTTAAACCTTTTGATTTTTATAGAGCAGAAGAAATTGTAGTTCCTGGGATAGATAAAGAGAATCTATCATATGTTGAAGGAGTTAGTGGTGCAAGAAAAAAACACATTGCTAAACCACTTTTTCAAGGAACAGATACTTCAGCAGTTTATGTGTCAGGATCATTTTTAAAGGGGAAACACTATTTTCCGGGAAATAGATTTGAAAAAATAGAAGAAGAAGAGATATATGAATACTCAGGTCATTATGCATACGACACAAAAAATATAGTATCTTTTGATTTGCATAAAAGCTATAGTCAAGAAGAGTATATTTTTTATTTTGGAGTAGGTGGTCGTTATGGGGAATTTCGTTTTAGAAATCAATATGAAGATTTTGTTTTTGTTGATGAGCAAAAAGAAATTTACAATTTGAATGGGGTTTTAGGATTTAATTACCGAGTATCTAATAGATATTTTGAATGGAGACCTTTGGGAGTGGAGTTGGTTTATGATTATGAATTTGGATCTTACATGAAGAAAATTCAAGACCTGGATGGGACAGTTTTAGAATTGGATATATCGATGGACGGATCTCTTTTTTCGTCGTATTTAATATCGGAGATACTATTTAAAATAAATTCAAAACACACAATTGGGGTAAATTGGTTTGTTGGAAAAACGTTCACTTCGAAAGAGAAATTGAATTTTTTTGTGCCATATGTTGATATGAAAGGGTATTCCTTTAGCTATCAATATGAAAAAATTGTTCTGTTCTTGTCAAGGGAACGGGGGAAAACAAAAAAGGCTCATTTTAATACTACAAATATTGGGCTGAGTTATCAAATATTTTAAACACAAACAAATATTCGCAATTTATTGATTGTAAATGTTTGTTTGTGTTTTGGTTGAGTGATTTTAGAAGTAGTAAAAACTATAAAATATAGGTTTTTACTTTTTCAATTGCTTCCGAAATTCCTGCTGGGTTTTTACCTCCTGCTGTGGCAAAGAATTTTTGGCCCCCACCACCACCTTGGATCAATCTCCCTAATTCTCTAACTATTTTTCCCGCATCTAGGTTTTTTTCTTCAACCAAATTTTTAGAAATATATGAAGTTAAAAGTGCTTTTCCGTTGATTTCTGTACCAGCAAAGAAAAATAAGTTTTCAATTTCATTTCCAAGTTCATGTGCAATGTCTTTTAAAGCAGCGGCTTCCATGTCAATTCTTGTAGCTAAGAAATTTATTCCATTAACTTCAGTAATTTCATTTTTAAGTTGCGTTTTCAGCCCTTTAATTTTTTCTTTCACCAAAGTTTCGATTTGTTTTTTCAGAGCTGTATTTTCATCCTGTAAAGATGTGATAGCCTTCACAGGGTCTTTTGCATTTTTCAACGTGTTTTTTACATCAGTGAAAATAGCATCTTGATTTTTGTAGTATTTTTTAACCGCATCAGAAGAAATTGCTTCAATTCTTCTTATTCCTGCTGCCACAGCAGTTTCACTCGTGATTTTAAAATGCCAGATGTCAGCGGTATTATTTACGTGAATACCACCGCACAACTCCATAGAGTTCCCAAAACGAATTGTTCTAACGGTGTCTCCATATTTTTCTCCAAACAAAGCAATTGCTCCTTCGGAAATAGCATTGTCATAAGTATTTGATCTATTTTCATCTAAATCAAGTTTTTCATGAATACGTGCGTTTACAAAATTTTCAATTTCTACCAACTCATCATTGGAAACTTTTGAGAAGTGCGAAAAATCGAAACGTAAGGACCCACTGTGAACCATAGAGCCTTTTTGTTCAACGTGCGTTCCTAAAACGGACCTTAATGCTTGGTGTAATAGATGTGTTGCTGTATGGTTTGCCGCAGATCGAGATCTTTGTTTCTGATCTACAATTGCAGTGTACGTGGCATTGATGTTCTTCGGAAGGTTTTTGGTAAGATGGATAATTAGGTTGTTCTCCTTTTTAGTGTCGATGATGTAGATCACATCTCCGTTTACAGCCTCTAAATATCCTTTATCACCTGTTTGTCCTCCTCCCTCAGGGTAAAAAGGTGTTTGATTGAAAACAAGTTGGAACAGTTGTCCTTCTTTTTTGCTTTCAACTTTTCTATAGCGTGTTAAATTTACTTCAGAACGAAGGTTGTCATAACCAATAAAAGATTCCTCTGAATTTTCTGATAAAATTTGCCAATCACCTGCAGTAACTTGTGCCGCAGCTCGCGATCTGTCTTTTTGTTTTTGGAGTTCAACTTCAAATCCTTTTTCATCTAACTGATAACCTCTTTCGCTAAGGATCAAAGCTGTCAAATCAATAGGGAATCCAAAAGTGTCATACAATTCAAATGCTTTTTCTCCAGAAACCGTTTTACTTGCTGTTTTAGAAATGATATTGTCCAATAAAAGCAAACCTTGATCCAGTGTTTTTAAGAAAGAATTCTCTTCTTCTTTTATAACATTGATAATTAGTTGCTGTTGTGCTTTTAATTCTGGAAAAACGGTACCTAATTGATTGCTTAAAGTTTCGACTAATTTAAAAATAAAAGGTTCTTTGGTGTTTAAGAAAGTAAATCCATAACGAATGGCTCTTCTTAAGATTCTACGAATTACATAGCCAGCTCCATTGTTGCTTGGCAATTGCCCATCCGCAATTGAAAAAGCGACTGTTCTTACATGGTCTGCAATCACGCGAATTGCAACACTCACCTTACCATTTTCTTCCGTAGGAATACTGTTTTTATCATATTTGGTATTGGTGATGGTTTCAATTTCTCGAATCAAAGGCTTAAAAACATCCGTATCGTAATTCGATTGTACATTTTGCATAACCATACACAAGCGTTCAAATCCCATTCCAGTATCAACGTGTTGTGCGGGAAGTTTCTCTAAAGAACCGTCTGCTTTTCGGTTGAATTGCATAAATACCAAATTCCAAATTTCAACAACTTGAGGATGATCCATGTTTACCAAGTCACGTCCCGATATTTTTGCTTTTTCTTCCTTAGAGCGAATGTCAACATGAATTTCAGAACAAGGTCCACAAGGTCCTTGTGCTCCCATTTCCCAAAAATTATCTTTTTTATTGCCCAAAATAATTTTGTCTTCTGGAACAATGGCTTTCCAAAAATCATACGCCTCTTGGTCAATGGCAAGATTTTCAGATTTATCTCCTTCAAAAATACTCACATACAAAGAATCTTTGTCAATTTTTAAGCGGTCAGTTAAAAACTCCCATGCCCATTCAATTGCTTCTTTTTTAAAGTAATCTCCAAAACTCCAGTTTCCCAACATTTCAAACATGGTGTGGTGGTAGGTGTCCATTCCTACCTCTTCCAAGTCGTTGTGTTTTCCTGAAACACGCAAACATTTTTGAGTATCCGTAATTCGGGAATTTGTAATGGCTTTTTGTCCTAAAAAGTATTCTTTGAATTGATTCATCCCAGCATTTGTAAACATCAATGTAGGGTCGTCTTTTAAAACAATAGGCGCGGAAGCAACAACTTTGTGTTTTTTTTCTTCAAAAAAAGATAAGAATTGCTGTCTGATTTCTTGTGACTTCATGTGGTGCTATAATAATTTTTAACTACTAAAAAGGCATCTTTTCAAAGTAGTTTTAAAACATTTCGTAAATTTGCTTTCATCAAACATACATCTCTATGCGATTTGTATGTATAAAATTAGCTTACAAAAGTACTATATTTAGCATTATGGCGAAAGTAAAATTTTATTACGATTCTGATACCCTTTCTTATAAGAGAATAACGGTAAAGAAAAGTACCAAAATTAAAAAATCAATCTTCTTTTTAGTAGCTGTAATCCTGATTGGGCTTTTAGGTTTTGTGGGCTTTAGTTATGTGATAAAATCACCCAGTCAAATCAAACTTGAAAGTGAGTTGGAAAATATGAAATTGCATTATGAGTTGCTTTCCAAAAAAGTTGATGAAGGGACTGAGGTTCTAAAAGATATTCAGGATAGAGACGATAATATTTACAGAGTTTATTTCGAAGCAGAGCCCATTTCCAAGGAGCAACGTATGGCAGGATTTGGAGGAGTCAATCGTTACAAGTCGTTGGACGGATTTGAGAACTCAACCATGATCAAAGAAGTGACAAAAAAAATAGACGTTTTGTCCAAGCAATTGGTGGTACAGTCCAAATCATTGGATGAAATTGTGACCATGGCGAAGAGTAAAAAAGAAATGTTGGCATCCATTCCCGCAATTCAACCTGTTGCAAACAAAGAATTGAAACGAATGGCTTCTGGGTATGGATACAGAATTCATCCAATTTATAAAACCCGTAAATACCACTGGGGAATGGATTTTTCTGCCCCGAAAGGAACCCCAGTATATGCAACTGGAAACGGGAAAGTAGAGAAAGTAAAACGCTCTCGTAGAGGTTATGGAAATCAAGTTAAAATCGACCATGGATTTGGATACAAGACTTTTTATGCTCATTTGGATAAATATACCGTTCGAAGAAATCAAAAAGTAAAAAGGGGCGATTTGATAGGTTATGTCGGAACCTCAGGAACTTCTACGGCGCCGCATTTGCATTATGAAGTAATAAAAGGAAATCGAAAAGTAAATCCCGTATATTATTATTTTAATGACTTGACTCCAGAAGAGTATGATAAAATGCTAGAAATGTCGTCAAAAGAAAACCAATCGCTTGACTAAATGATCATCAACTTACCTGAAAAACGATATTACAAAATAGGAGAAGTATCCAAAGCCTTTGGAGTGAACGCTTCTTTGATTCGATTTTGGGAAAAAGAATTTGCAATTATCAAGCCTAAAAAAAATGCCAAAGGAAACCGAATGTTCACACAAGAAGATGTGAAAAATTTTCAGCTGATATTTCATTTGGTAAAGGAAAAAGGGTTTACACTGGAAGGAGCTAAGAACAAGCTCAAAACACAACCTAAAAATACGGCCGACAATCACGAAATTATTACGCGACTGGAAGCGGTAAAAGCGGAGTTGTTGAAAATTAAGAATGCGTTGTGACAAAGTGTAGCGTTTACGGATATACGATTGAAAAGGATTATCCAGTCAAATACGGATTTGTTATATCGAACGACGAAGGAGGGGATATCTGATGTCTTTCAATTGAGTTTCCCTCCTCCTTTGTCGTTCGGAAAGACAGGAAGCGATCGCATAACCGCATATAACCCGACACAAAGTCAATTATTCTGACAATATAACAGGAAAAGTAAAATGGTATGGCTGTTGACAGTAATTAAAGCAGATAAAATAATTTAGAAATTAAAAGAAATATAGAATGAATATGAAAAAATGGTTGCCCGTAATAATTATTGTTTTGTTAGTGTTTTTTGGTTATTCAAAAATGAAAAATTTTAACAATACCGCTGTTGTATTTGAAGAGGATGCAAAAACTAGTTGGTCTAATGTGGAAAGTTCTTATCAACGTAGAGCCGATTTAATTCCAAATTTGGTCAATACCGTTAAAGGATATGCAGCTCATGAAAGTGAAACCTTAGAAGCAGTTATCAAAGCAAGAGCTTCAGCGACAAGCGCAAAAATTGATGCAAATAACTTGACTCCAGAAAAAATGGCACAGTTTCAACAAGCCCAACAAGGTTTGGCAGGTGCTTTAGGGAAGTTAATGGTAATTGCTGAAAAATACCCAGATTTGAAAGCCAATCAAAACTTTTTGGAATTGCAAAGCCAGTTGGAGGGAACAGAAAATAGAATCAATGTGGAAAGAAATCGATTTAATGGAGTAGTGAATCAGTACAATAAATTTATAAAAATATTTCCAAATTCTATTTTTGCAGGTTGGTTCAGTTTTGAAGAAATGAATAGGTTCCAGTCTTCCGAAGGAAGTGAAAAAGCCCCCGAGGTAAAATTTTAAAAATAACAACTGTGGAATATCATTTGTCTGAACAAGAGGAGTCAGCGGTAGTTACTGCTATACAAAAAGCCGAAAAAAACACTTCTGGAGAAATTCGTGTACACATCGAAGGAACTTCAGATAAAGATGCTTTGGAAAGAGCCAAAGAAGTTTTTTTTCAATTGAATATGAATGAGACCAAGGCTCAAAACGGAGTTTTATTTTATTTAGCAGTCAAAGACCATTCGTTTGCGATTTTGGGCGATAAAGGAATTGATGCAGTTGTTCCAGAAAATTTTTGGAACTCTACAAAAGACCTAGTTTTAAACGAATTCAAAAAAGGAGCTTTTGCAAAAGGGTTGATTGCTGGAATTGAAGAGGCAGGAGAGAAGTTGAAAACATTTTTCCCATATCAATCTGATGATAAAAATGAATTGTCTGATGAAATTTCAAAAGCCTAATAAAAAGCAGTCGTTTTGAAGCGGCCTAAATAAACTGTTAATGGCGAAATAAGTTTTCGCAAAAATCTATAAAAATGAACAACGATTTATCATTACAACAACAAATAGCACAAGTACAAGCAACTTTTATATCCAAAGTCTATGGTTGGATGAGCTGTGCACTTGTAATTACAGGAGTCGTGGCCATGTGGGCTGCTTCCACTCCAGCCGTATTGGAATTTATTTTTCCTGCTTCTGGGAGTATGATGACTTTTTACTTATTAATTGCGGCTGAATTTGGAGCGGTAATTTATTTAACAGCTCGTATCAATAAAATGTCTGCTGAAACTGCTGGAACAGTGTTTTTGCTATATTCCGTTTTGAATGGATTGACTTTGTCAGTAGTGTTCTTAATTTATACAAGCTCCTCTATAGCCTCTACTTTTTTAGTAACAGCTTTGACCTTTGGAATTATGAGTGTCTATGGTTATATGACTAAGAAAGACCTGACTTCAATTGGGAATCTTGCTTTTATGGCTCTGATAGGTTTGATCATTGCATCGGTTGTAAATTTATTTATGCAAAGTGAATTGATGTATTGGATCATTACGTATGCTGGAGTGTTGATTTTTGTAGCTTTGACCGCATATGATACACAAAAAATAAAAAGAATGGCGGCGGCTGAAGATGGAGTAGAAGTGTATCAGAAAAAAGCAATTTACGGAGCCTTGACTTTGTATTTGGATTTTGTAAACCTATTTTTGTATTTGCTACGTTTTTTAGGAGATAGAAAGTAATTTTCGAGTCAAAAGTCAAAAAATTAAAAGTTCGTCAATAGTTGACCTTAAAATATTCAAAATCTAAAAATTTGAAAAAGCATTGTTTTAAAATATTGTTTTGTGTTCTATTTCTTTTTGTTGGAAATATAGGAACATCACAGTACAAACTTCCTGAAAAACCAGCATTTATTCCGGCATTGATCGATAGCACGCGCACCTTGTCGAAAACCGAATTTCGTTTGTTAAAGACGAAATTGGAACGGTACCAAGGAGAAACGTCTACAGAAATATTGGTGGCAATTATCCCTAGTTTACAAGGAGAAGAAGTCAATTTTTTGGCGGCTGAATGGGCGCACAAATGGGGAATAGGTCAAAAAGGAAAGGACAATGGCGTTTTTGTACTCTTGGCTAAAAATGATCGAAAAATAGCGATTAGTACAGGGTATGGAACCGAACATTTACTTACGGATCAAATCTCCAAAAGAATCATAGAAGGAGCCGTTTTGCCAAGATTTAAGAAGGGAGATTTTTATGGAGGACTTGATAGTGGTACAACTGCAATTATGCAAGTCCTAAAAGGAGAATTCAAAGCAGCTAAAAAACGGGGGACTTCAAAGTCTCTAAAACTCAAAGGTTTGTTGATTGTTTTGGTAATTGTCTTGTTTTTTATATTGAGAAACCGAGGAGGAAGAGGAGGAGGTCGTAGAAATGCGGCATCTGATATTTTTACAGCCATCCTATTAAGTAACATGGGACGAGGTTCTGGATTTGGAGGCAGTAGTAGCTCCGGAAGTTTTGGAGGCGGTGGCTTTGGAGGTTTCGGTGGTGGCGGAGGCTTCGGAGGTGGAGGAGCCAGTGGAAGTTGGTAGCTGTTTTTTTGGAAGTTGTGTTCCGTTTTGGCACATACTCCATAAAATTACCATTTCAATTTTTAATACTTGCTGATACTTATCATATGTTTTTGAATCTTTTAGTATGAATTTTATAGGGAAGAAATTTTAAATTTTTCCTTATGAAACGTAGAGAACCTGTATCAAAAATAATGACTAAAAATGTGATTTCTTTAACTACAAACCATTCTTTATACGATGCAGAAAGAATGTTTAAAAAGAATAACATCCGCCATATTCCCATCGTAAAAAACAAAGACGTAATCGGAATTATAAGTCTAACCGATTTGTCGAGAATTAGTTTTGTCGATTCTTATGGAGGTAAAGAAAGTGAAATAGATACCACAGTCTATTCATTGCTGAGTCTGGAGCAAGTAATGGTAAAAAACCCGGTATCTGTCAACTCTGAAAAAACAGTAAAAGAAGTTGCTGAAATTTTATCTGAAAATGAATTTCATGCACTGCCAGTTGTAGATAATCATGAACTAAAAGGAATTGTTACCACAACGGATTTGTTGAAGTATTTGTTAGAACAATATTAATTTGTTTCACTATTGGTCTATTAGATTTTAGACGGTTAATTTCCTTTGTGAAAAATTTTGGGTAAAAAATAGCTTCAACGACAGTATTCATAGTTGTGATAGCTATGTGCTTACTTTTTTTGATTTGCCATATCGAACGATCCCGATTCTTTGGGAGAAGGAAATATTCCTCGAGATCCATTTACAATTTGAAATTGATTCCAGATTCTACCAATTTCTTGTATTTTTTTGGGTTGAATTTGTATAAAAAAGCCCCTTTTTTTGAAGTGGTTTTGTCTTTTTCGTCCAGTTTTGTTAAAACATCTAAGGCAATGATTTTTTTTCTGAAATTTCTGGCGTCAAATTCCTTTTGGTAAATTTCTTCATATAATTTTTGCAAACTTGGTATGGTGAATTTTTCAGGAAGCAATTCAAAACCGATAGGTTGGTAGCTAGCTCTTAAACGCAATTGTGTCAAAGCATCTTCCACCAAAGTATTATGGTCCAATACCAAACTCGGTAAATCGTGTAAGTCGTACCAAACGGCTCCATGTTTTTCTACCAACTCTTTGTCTTGGTCTTCGATGCGTATCAAAGCATATTGCCCTACAGTAATACACCTTGAACCAGGGTCTCTCTCCACATCTCCATATACTTTCAGCTGTTTCATATAAACGTTTTCCAAACCCGTAATGTCTTTTAAAACTCTTTTGGCAGCGTTGTTTACACTTTCGTCTTCACGGACAAAACTTCCAATCAAGGACCACTCTCCTTCGAAGGGTTCAACACGTCTCTTAAAAACGAGCAGTTTTATAGATTCGTTGTCGAAGCCAAAAATGATACAGTCGGTTGCAATATATAGTTTGCTCTCTGAAGCGTAATAGTCTACTTTTTGTGTCATAGATGCCAAATGTAATAAAAATATAAAAAAAAACGTAAAATAAAAAATGTATAAAATACATTTATTATATTTGTAGCACTTTAACGCTTGGGCGGTTTCAATTTTAGGAGTAGTAAATAAAAAAGAGGTCGCTTAATTAAATAAATAACGAATTTATGAGTACAAAACTGACCCCATCAAATTACGAAAGTATTGCAAATGCTGTTTCTTCCGAGCAAGAAGGAATTGTGTTAATGGAAGCCCCAGGGAGAATCAACCTGATTGGAGAGCACATTGATTACAACGGAGGTAATGTATTGCCTGCGGCAATTGATAAATGTATTTATTTTTCCTTTAAGAAAAATGGAAAGGAGACCGAAGCCAATGTTTTGAGCAAAAATTTTAACGAAGGCTATTCATTTGATATTTCTGTGCCTGAAAAACCAGGAGATGGCTGGTTGAGTTATTTGTCTGGTGTTTTGTCTGAAATTGATAAAATAAAGCCAGGCGGTGTTTCAGGATTCGATTGTGCATTGGAAAGTAAACTACCTATAGGTTCGGGAATAAGTTCTTCAGCAGCGTTGTTGTGTGGTTTTGCAAAAGGATTGAATGAATTGTTTTCTTTGGAGATTGATGACATTACAATTATAAAATTATGTCAAAATGCGGAGCGTATTTTTTCAGGAGCCAATGTGGGAGTGATGGATCAATTTGCAGTGGTAAAAGGAGTGAAAGATCATTTTATTTTATTGGATTGTGAGAGTTTGGACTATAAAACCATTCCTGCTGCCATGAATACAAATATGTTGTTGCTGTTGAATACAAATGTATCACATAATTTGGCGGATAGTGCTTATAATGAACGAAGAGCACAATGTGAATCGGCGTTGGAAATTATTTCTAAAAAATATCCAGAAGTAACTACTTTGGTAGAAGCTACGGAAGCAATGATTGAAGATTTGAAGGATGAGTTGGGAGAAGACCGTGTAAAACGAGCAACTCATGTTACACAAGAACAAAAAAGAGTGGAGGCGACAGTGGAAGCTTTGAAAAAGAATGATTTTGCATTGGTAGGAGAGTTGTTGAATGCTTCTCATGCAGGTTTGCAAAACTTATATGAAGTAAGTTGTCCCGAATTGGATTTTTTGGCTGCGTATGCTAAAAATGACGACCGTGTTCTTGGTGCAAGAATGATGGGAGGAGGATTTGGTGGTTGTACCATCAATCTAATCGACGAGAAAAATGTGGAATCTTTTGTTGCAGATGTTTCAAAAGCATACAAAGAAGCCTGCAATTTAGAATTAACCCCTATACCAGTAAAAACAAATAACGGAGTACAAAAAATCAATTAAGATGGCGACAAATATCAACGAAACATCACATAGAAGGTATAATATTTTAACAGGAGAGTGGATATTAGTCTCTCCCCATAGAACAAAAAGACCTTGGCAAGGAAAGCAGGAAGACAAAGCGATAATAGACACGACGGAATACGATGAAAATTGTTATTTGTGTCCTGGAAATTCTCGTGTTGGAGATGATGTAAACCCTGTATATAAGGATACATTTATTTTTCAAAATGATTTTGCGACGATTTTAAATGACGAACCGACAACGTTTGAAAATGGTTTGTTAAAATCGGAAGTTGAAACAGGAATTTGTAAAGTGGTTTGTTTTTCGCCAAACCATTCTTTGACAATTCCTTTAATGCCAGTAGAAGGAATTTCTAAGGTTATCAAGCTTTGGAAAAAAGAATACGAAGAATTGGGTGCTATTGACGGAATCAATTATGTTCAAATATTTGAAAACAAAGGGGCAATTATGGGATGTAGTAATCCACATCCACACGGGCAAATATGGTCGCAACGTTCTATTCCGGGTGAAATTGTAAAAAAATCAGAAAAGCAAAGAGAATATTTTGAGGCAAATGGAAGAAGTCTACTTGGTGATTATTTAAAGCAGGAATTGGAAGGAGATAGGGAGCGAATTTTAGCAGAAAATGAAGATTTTGTTGCCTTGATTGCTTATTGGGCTGTTTGGCCATACGAAGCAATGATTGTGCCTAAAAAACATTACCAAAACATCAGTCAATTGTCTGAGAAGGAAATGAATTCTTATGCCGAAATTTTAAAGGAATTGACCATTATGTATGATAATTTATTTGAGGTTTCTTTTCCTTATTCAGCAGGGATTCATCAAAGCCCTACAAATGGCGGTGTTAACGAAGGATGGCATTTCCATATGTCTTTTTATCCACCTTTGTTACGTTCGGCAACGGTTAAAAAGTTTATGGTAGGTTATGAAATGTTTGCAAGTCCGCAAAGAGATATTACTGCGGAACAAGCAGCAGCAACGTTACGTGCATTGCCTAAGGTGCATTATTCGAAGGCTTAAAAAATAAAATCAATACTTTAATATTCTGAAATACCGTACCTACCGGCAGGTAGGAATTCAGAATGACAGTTTTAGTACTTTTTAGACAGCCTCTTTTTTTATTCTAAAGCTTTCTTAATTGACCAAAGCTTTCAAATCAGCAATCGTTTCGGTTGGGTTTTCAGCTCCAAAAACATAGCTTCCTGCCACCAAGACATCTGCTCCGGCTTCAATTAATTGGTTGGCATTTTTATTGGTAACACCACCGTCAATTTCAATTAAGGTGTTTGCTTCTGAAAATTCAATTAAGTTTTTCAATTGCTGCACTTTTTTATAAGTATTTTCAATAAATGATTGTCCTCCAAATCCAGGGTTTACACTCATAATACATACCATATCAATGTCCTTGATAACGTCTTCTAAAACAGAGATAGGTGTATGTGGGTTCAAGGCAACTCCAGCTTTCATTCCTTCCGCTTTGATCGCTTGTAGTGTTCTATGTAAATGAGTACACGCCTCGTAATGAACCGTTAAAATATCTGCCCCAATTTTTTTGAAAGTAGGGATGTATTGATCTGGGTTTACAATCATCAAATGCACGTCTAACGTCTTTTTTGCATGCTTTTTAATAGCACTGATTACAGGCATTCCAAAGGAGATATTGGGAACGAAGACTCCGTCCATTACGTCAATATGAAACCAATCGGCATCACTGTTATTAACCATTTCAACGTCACGTTGAAGGTTTGCAAAATCTGCTGCAAGAACTGAAGGGGCAATTAATTTGCTCATTTGTGTATGTTTGTGGGTTTGTTTTAGCAAAAATACTTAAAAAAGGAAACTCTTAATACCAATATCATGGGTTTTTTTTAAAGAGTTGAAGTCCTTGTGTTTCTCTAGAGGAAAAGATGAAGATACAATAGATTTCAAAAGACTTTTTGTATATTCGATGGATTCATTTATAACAACGATGTGTCTTTTTTTAATTTGTGTGTCTAATAAAAAGTACCTATCGAAAGTAGTAAAAATTGAAAAAGAAAACGGAATATATTAATTTGTCAGATGAAGAGTTAGTTGCGATGATTGTTGCTGCTAATGACACGCATTTGTTCGCCATTTTGTATGATAGACATGCAGGAATAGTTTATAATAAATGTTATGGATTTTCAAAATCTAAAGAGGAAGCCCAAGACTTAACACACGATTTGTTTATCAATTTGTTTGCAAAATTGAGAACCTTCAAGGCAAAATCTAAATTTTCGACTTGGCTTTATTCTTTCACCTATAATTTTTGTGTGAATTATGTGCAAAGAGACAAGCATAAAAAAAACGAGAAAAATGGATCAAGACCAATTGTTGTGTTTATGCATATATTTGAGTTAATCTAAAGAGGAAGAATTCTACATTTTTGACACCTCTAAACTGTGCTCTAAAAGCCTTTATCTTAGCGTTAAAAGATTCTGCTGAGGCATTTGTACTGCGATTGATAAAATAATTAAGTATAGATCTATAGTTTAATGTAATAGTATTGGCTATTGTATTGAATGCCTTAAAACCAGATTGTTCCACATCCTTGTACCAATGCGCTAGTTTTGTGTATGCTGTTTCTATTGATTTTGTGGTGTTAAAAATATTTCTCAGACCTTGTACCAGGGTAAATGCAGTTTTGATATCGGGATATTCCTGAAACACTATTTTACTTCTCTGATATTGATTTTTAGTCCAATTAGATGGTGCTTTGTAGAGTAAATATCTACTTCTTGCCAAGAGTTGTTTTCTAGTATCCCCATTGCTAAATAGCTTTGGTCTG
>JAMKCH010086008.1:0-17113 GCA_023653785.1 Ophioderma brevispina
GACAAAGCGTTATCACATGCATTTTTGTCGCTGTTGTGTTGTATAGTGTTGCTATTGTACTCCGGTGCAAAAAAATTCCCCACCTATGCATGTATATAGTAGGTTTGTAAATATAGAATCTACTTCCCTCAATACGAGATACTCAAGAACATTAACCGGATGTCCGAGTGTGGAATAATCTTTCAATCTAGTTTCTGGTTTAGCTCTTCCGATAACGACGCATTTGAGGGTCGTGTATATACCCGCATCCCTAAATATTGAAAACTCAAAATCAATGAAGTCAAAAAAGTACCATTCTTCAATGAAAACATTCTTTATGAAGCTACAAAGACACATCTGTGTTTTTGTTTGTTTGTGTTTTTTTTATTGTTTTTTGTTTTTGTTTGCACAGGAGTATAATTGGCAAAACAAACTAAGCAAAGAAATTGTATTTTATGGATATCGTATACTTCACCTTTTCATAGTTACATAAATATCTTGTATCAACCATATTTTAGCCAGACATAGGCCGTTCTGTTTTTCCAGTTCGCTGTGCAACAGGTAACTTATACCTTTCGTACTTAACTATATCATAGCACCTTTTGTTTTTTGCTTGCTTGTTTGTTTACAGAGGGAAAAAGAGTAGTAACAAACATTTTTTGTCTCTAATTTGCTACTCTTGGTTTGGTTTGTTTTTCTTGTTTGTCCCTAAAGAAGAATGGTATATCTGTTCGAAACGTCGGTCCTTTTTGTAGGTTTAGTTTGTGTATGTTTTTCTTGCAGTGCACAGTGATTTGTATTACTGCTGTCCCATTGCAATATTGTTTTCTTGTAACACACCAAGCCCAATGTATTTTATTATTATATGTTTTTTGTGCTATCCACATTGACATGGGTGGTTTTTTTTATTGTCCTTGTCCATTTTAACATTTTTGTCTGCACTGTGACACTGTAGTTAATGGTTACCGTATACTTTGCTCTGCCACAATTCAACTTCTGGTAACTGTTGCTGTTAGAGTGTTTTTCAAAGTGCACAGTTATTATTACTATTTATCCCAATGCATTGTTTCCCCAGTACCATATAATATGCACAAAAGTATTCGTATGTTTTGTCCCATTTGTACACTGACGTTGTAATTTGTACTGTGTCAAACTTCTGTTTTTCCCCGTTACGTTTTCACTCCCCTCACCAAGGTGGTGGGTGTACACCTTGACTCCCTCAAAAAACAAACAAACAAACAAACAAACAGTCATGCTGGTCATGCAAGTGGGCCTACAAGATAACGAGGCTATATACTCGGTTTGCCGTCTGTACTATTGTTATTATTACTGTTGTTGCTGTTATTACTGTTATTATTACTGTTGTTATTATATATAGTTTGGTTCGACTTTGCTTTCCTCAAATTGATCATGCTTTTTCTGTGTACTTTCTTAGGTAACGAACTATTCATTTTTTCGAACTATAACAACCCGGAAAAGTTCTTGAGTTTCACAGTTGAACGAAAAATCCGCTTTCCTTTGTAATTTTCTATTTGATCCCAGCATTTCTTTTAATTTTCTTCACGTGGATGGTCAAATATTTTTGTTACCAAGGAGCACGTGAGAAAAGATACTATTACCAATTCAAACATTTCTCTATATACACGAGTGTTTCCTTGTTTTCTTGAGTTGAAAGAACTGTTCAATGCCATTTCATATCGGAGTTCGGAATAGGCCTAAAGTATTTCGGCGCATTTCCGGATCAGAGCAAAAACGGAGGCGTCTGACAGTAAAATTTCAAGACACTTTTTGTCATTCCGTAAAATAAGCAGAACTTTAACGTGAGTTTGGATAGATGTACACGATTGTGGGTGCTATAGATTATCACGTAGATGTGTCCTATTATGCGTTGGTGTTTCGGTGGGTGAGTTGATTGTAATCGCATTAATTAGCATTAACCATTAATGCTTTACGAAAAAAATCGTATTATTTAGGGAAAAAATAATGAAGATTTCAATTTATGGAGTCAAACATTTTAAAGGTGACGAGACACACCTTTTAAGTTCTCTAGTGTATAGAATTTACTGGTTTTATTACTGGCTTCTCCGATTCCAGGTTCGCACATAGGCCTACGTCTCAACCACAGAGGTCTCAACTCTTTGTCAAATCCGATCTCCTCAGTCAAAACAAAACTTATTATTAATATCTGTAAAACCACGCCTACTCAAATGTGAATTTGCTAACAAAATATAAGACATTAAATCATAAAAACTGTCAATAGAAAACAAATTCACACATTATTGTAATATATATTTTCATGAATGCACTGGTAACCTAGTTTAGCAAGCTTTTCTTTAATATGCTTGATGAATAGGTAAAAGTATTTACGAGGGCAGGATGTATATTTTGTGAGTGACTTGGCAATCTAAAAGACGCATCAAGAAAAGTTTTCGTAGCAACCTGCAAATTAATGAAAGAAGGAAATTGTATGACTAAACTCCTCGTGTGCTCGATTTCCAAAAAATGAAATGAAATTATTCCTATAGATCCTATTGTTGCGAGAATTGCGATATTTGCCTTGTTAATTTGTATCTTATATAAGTAGAGCATGTTGGCGCGATTAGAGTGTTATTCGCTGATGTCTAATAGAGTGTTGGATTTCCACAACTGTCCTGTATATCTTTGAAACGGTAAGGTATAATTTAAGTGGGAATGGCATTTTCTGTATAGGCTAACAAGATACATGTATAGAGATATGTGCATATACCGTATACTTGATATGCATGGCTCCAGTTTTACCCTTTGAAAATGTTCGCAAAGGTATATAATGAGCTTTATCATCATCTTCTCAGAAGCGGGTGATATCTATTGCAAGAAATCAAGTTAATTGAAAAAAATATATACATTAAGTGATGAACATTTTTGTCCGTATTAGTCTACACACATAATTTCAAATAAGGCAACTAACAGTGAGCACAAAATAACATTCTAGGGGATATGATGTTCCCATTAACATTCCCGGGGTTAAAACACCATTTTCTCGATGTTGTGAATTTGGTATAAAATGTTGATTTAATTTTAATGAACTAAAACTCCCTTAATATTGTTTGCTCTAAAAATGGTCTACAGGCGATTTTTGGAAATAAAATCTTGGATCCCCAATCTTAGTAACTCAGCCATACAGGCAAAGTCGATTGTCATCATCAAGCTCTCAGCCTTTTTTATGTTTTTAAATGTAAAATTGATTTTAAAAGTGAAATTGGTTTGAAGTTTTCATTAGCTGTATATTTATTTTACCGTCTTTTTGAATTAGATAGTGATATTGGTGGCATATCTATTGAGACATATCGTTTAAGAGCAAAGTCAAAGGACTTGCATTTTGCTTTGTCATCTACCCTCAGAAATCACGCACCACTGTTTTTTGAATAACAAGAAAATCATGTTTTATTTTCGATTTTATTGAATAGCTTCAAATACAACATCCTAGTAAAATGTGTAGCAAAAGATCCTCAACTTACGAATAACAAAAAAAAAAAAACTATTATAGGGTTGTCTTTCACTAGCCAAACCACTATTACTTGACTTTTCAATATCGAAGATAGCATTTTTTTCAATATAGCTTAGAAAATAATGTTATGTTATACAGGGACGTCTCCAGACTATTTTAAGTGAAAGAGTACAAAATGGTCTGCATATTGAGACACGTGCTTTGTGCGCTCTGTTATCCGTCATGGTCTTAAAAATATCTATTTTGAATCTAGATCGACAATGTCGACAATGGCTAAAACGCCTTTTTTTAGAAATATACTTAGGCAAGCAGCAGAATTTGATCTTTCAGATTTTTTTAAATTTAATATAAATCGGAGTGACGGTTCCAACGTTGTGGTAAATTAAAGGTCAAACACATCTCATAAATATCGTCCCTTGAACAACAATAAAATACATAAGAAATGAATTCTTATGTATCTTATTGTTTTTCACGGTACGATATTTAACACCGTTCCTGACAAAATTCATAACTTGAAAAAAAACGGGAAAGAGGAGCCAGTTTTTAATATGCAAATACCTACAAAAATACCTACAACTGCGGTTAAAACATTGAAATAAAAATTTGAAGTGTGATTTACAGAAAAAAGTGCAACGAAAGATTTCAAGTCATCCATAATTTTCTGTGATATGTAGTGATTTCATTTAGATTAGATGCCTTACCTTTTATTTGGTTACAGATATAACTTAAAATGAAAACAAAATGTGATTTGTATATGCTTATATTTCAATAGAAAACATAATTTGGCTGAATTTCGTATTTGCTCCTATACGAAATTAGAAATTTCCCAATTTGTGTACCAAAGAAACAGTTCTCAGTTTAATCGATAAAGCTTTGCACCAGTGCCAAAATCATAATTTTCATATTTTTTCGGGACACCTGTTATTTGAAATCTCTCGTTGCACCTTTAAAAAATTAAATGCTGAACCTAATTTGGTTAATAATTATAAAATAGTGTTTCTAGATTGTAACGGTTGTTTTCTTTGACGCGTTATCCATTGCCGTTTACCGTGTACCATTTGAAAACGACAAGAGCTATAACCACCAAATTTGGACACAATCTTCATCTGTCATATAGGAGAATGGCGTAACAGAGCCCTTTTTAATTTTGCTCCAGTTTAAAAAAAAGATGACTCAGAAATTTGATTTAAAAAAAACACCCCATGCATGCCCATTTTCAGGATTTTGGAGGGTTGTCGAGTGCCAAATTGTGTAAACACGTATTTCAATACGGAATAAATCGCAATCTCATCATAGTGTGCAGTTCACACTCCATAGAAAAACGTTCTACACAATTTGGCACTCGCCAGTGGTGTTTAGTTACGCCATTTTGTAGGTGTTTTGGATCTAAAATATATTTTGAAAAATAAAAATTAAGGTTTTTAGGTGAAAACACCGTAACCTAAGTACCTGAAAAGCCAACATGGCCGCCATTTATTATAGCTCTATGAGATGACCCAACACTGTCTCCACGGCGCGGCGTTAGGAAGTCAAACCGGGAGTCAAACAGCCTTTCCTACGAATTTCTCCATTCTAAAGAAACTTTTCAAACTACTGAAAATCCATCGGAAACATAATGCCTTGAAGCCATGAGTATTCTTACAACCATCTAAACAAAATGAACACTATATGGCAAGGCATGCATGCAAAGAATAAAGATATCTGCATTATGAAGTCTTCTCCATATAGCATAAACCAATGAAACAGGTGATAATTTCAGTAGGATTTCAATTGAATCAAACGAGGTCATTTATTTTCGCGCCTTCGAGCAACAAGCAGCTAACACGAAAATAACAGCACACAGATTCATACCGTTAGTGTATAAGTAAACTTTGGAAGGAAACAGGAAATAATGAAAACTTGAAACAAATAAAAATAAACACAACATTTAAAGAACGACAAATTGCGAAAATATTAATTCGCCGAAAATTGTTACTTTAATACGAAGTAGACCAGTGAAAGTCCTTCAAGGTTGCTTGAGATTGTATCACATACGGAAAGTTATAGCCAACAAATCGCGATTCTCTTAAAAATAGGAACAAAGTAAACAGATTAACTATAATTATCATGATAAATATAGCTTACTCTCTTAGAATTAGATTTTCATCTTCTTTAACAGCGTCATTAAAACCCGGTTTTTCGTCAGCCGAAAACCCGCACTGTATATAGAATAACCGAAATTTTACAGACCCCGAAATGGATAATTAACAGTAATTGCGAGAAGAAAAGTACGGGAAACCGTGAATGCACGGGAAAATGTCCGTACATTTTAAGCTGTTTTATGTATTAACAGGCAATTGACCGCTATTTATGGATTTTCTCAGGGGATTTTCTGTAAATTCACGGGAAATTGACCGTTAGTTTACGGGATTTTCGGCATTTAAACGGAAAATTTACTGTTAAGAAATGCATCGTGTTTTCAAATGACGTCATTATGGCATGGTAAAAATAAGGTGATTAAACACACTATCAGTCAAAATATTTGAAATTTGCAGGAAAAGATTAAAAGTACATATAATGGAGAATTCTCTAAATTATCTTTTACAACTGAAATATTGGCAGAAAATTAGCTGTTATTTAATCCAGAACCGAGTTTCTGACTTAAATTCAGCAGGTGGTTCTACTGAGATTTGAACCGGAGACACTTTGCCCTGCCCTGGAGGAAAGCTTACTAACCACTTGACCACGCTATTAGGGTGGGGTGGAGTGGGGCGCAAATCTGGTTTTGGCGGGGACGTGACTTCGAATGTCTGGAAGTAGAACCCATATCTAGTCCTATTTTAATTTTCTAAAAAGAAAAATATATACAGGACATGTTAAAAATTGCTATTTTTGGAAAAAGTGACGCATTTCTCTACAAATATTAACATAACAAAATCAAAAGGTTGAAGTGATTGGCGATACGTTCCCATGCTCATCTGCATTGGGCGAATGAGAAATAATAAAACACACGTTTGTATACAGGTATTTGCAAATCATTACTTCTATTAAAGTGGTATGGCATTTTGTAATCCATTTCCCCATCCTCCGACATACCTATAAAAAGTTGAGATTTTTATATAATTTGAACCGATAGCTATAGCATGCGTGCCTTATCGTGCCTTATCGTATTATAGATTCAAGCTACTACAGAAGAAATTCATAATTGTGTATTTTTCTACATAAACGGTAAACAGGCAAAAACTGTGGCGCAAACGTTTGCTAAACGCACCACCAGAATCAACCGAAATTTGGAATTAGCTTTTCTCTCGATATCTTTTAAGCAATAAACAAAAATTATGGTGTTAAGAGCAAACTAATATAGTTCCCCCAAGTATTTTATTTAATTTGATTTTTTTTAAATATATAGTTTTAAATGTTTCTGGTGCCATTACTGTACTGTTGAATTTCGCCTGAATAATATCCAATCAAATCCGTTAGTCGTTTTATCGTAGTGACCAGAGGGTATATTGAGTCCATCCCACAATGCACCAGTTTTGGGATTCAATTTCACTTCAATGATCCTTCGAAAATCCCATTCTTAACACATAAAACCCTGACTTTTACACTCATAGCCCAAAAGAAGTTAGATTGCTAGCACTTAGGGGATTTTTAGCATGATCATGAAATTTCTTGTAGTTCTTAAACTTCTTGAACACTTTTTTGAGCAATATTTCTAGAAAAATGCTTAATGTATATAACATCTCCCTGGTATACTCACTCATTTACATTATACTAATGAATGAAACCTTGCTGGGTCCATTAGAGTGTATACAAATTACCACAATGCCAGTTTTTAGGTCCAACTGGAAAACAGAAATATGGTTAAGAAGAAAATCATTAAAAAACGCGTTAAAGTTAGCAAAGTTGGCCAGATACACAAAACCAACCAAAAATAAGTGAAAATGCAAACGTTGCACAAAGTTAAATGCGTAGAGTTACATGAATTTGTCAGTTCTGCAAACTCGCATTCATTAAATTAACAAAAGTGCTAAAAATTGCTGAAAAGTGTGCAAATTTTGAAGCGAATGCGATTTTTGCACATTTTCAGATTTTTAACGCATTTTAGCCGGACTTTATGAGTTCAGCAAGTATAGCAAGTATTTCGTATATGGTATAAAATATCAGAAATGTGTGCTTTCCAAGTTTTAAAGGGGAGAAAAGAATAGCGAAAAAAGTGAAAACGGTGGCTGTTATGTCGAAATAATTTGTGTGCAATATCTTTGTGGTTTGTCACAACAGGCCAAATTCCGTGTTGAGGAGTCATCAATTCGCGCCATCAAGATTCAGTCAATTTCAGGCACATGGTGAAAGCTTGGTGGAGATGTCTGTGTATTGGTGATGGCCATGTCAACGCCGTCTTCTGAATACGACAACGCAAGTACAGGGGTGCCACAATCAGGAGACAGGGGACAAGGTGACCAAAGGGTAGGTTTTTAAATGGGGGTCGTAAAGATTAAGAGATCACGTATTACCTTTCAAGATTTTCAATTAACTGGTGTAATATTGTATTTCGTACATCGAGAGGTTATCAGCTTCCAGTCAGGATCACATGCGTTCATTTGTTGGTTTCCTTCCAACATATGAATCACGACTACATAAGAACTCGTCTCCTCGAAGCAAAGTTAAATAATTCGATGCAAAGTGTGTGTAACCTTTGAACTTTGGCCGTGGTATTGGAATAAAGATTTCGTGGTTTAAATGAATCACTTTACGATCAAAGGTCGTTGATAATACAACCTAAGCAAAGCGTGAGCGCCGTGATGACTATTTTGCCATTTCCGTTGACGATGACTACGACAATAGTCGATTTAAAAGGAATAAGGGCTATAAAGTAGTACAGTTTCCTGTGAATAATCATATTCAGCTATATTCTGAAAGTTAGTTTGCACAACGGCACACAAAGTACAAATCACGGATAATATTAATAAGGAAAAATGTGTTTTCTTACTCAGACCAGCGAATGATAGTCAACATTTTATAAGAGCCAGATTATAACATGCATGATACTCATATCATACGTACATCTATACACGTAAACCACCATGAATTGGTTTTAATAATGATTTTACAGTAAAATTTAAATCTTTTAATTGTTGCTACTATTACTCACTGGCACCAATATTATAACAATACGCGGAACTCATTCAGGTGTATAGTGAATTGTACAACAATAGTTGGAATTACTTCATCACGGGCGCGTATATAGCAGAACCAATAACTATAAAGCAGTCAAATTTCAATAACCATAATAAAAAGCAAGGTTTAGATTACGTATTCATCAAACAGTTGTTAAAAACATTAACAATCATGATATTTTTCCCACTAACGAAATGGGAAGAAACATTAAACTCAACATGTTGTTGGAACCCGAGTTCAGATGCAAATGAAACATCAAACGCGTGCACGTGAAAGTACTGGAAGTCACGCTCACTCATAGAGGAAGTATACTTGAATAGCACGGAACAAGAGACGGAATAATGACACTTCCGCATTTTAATGCTTCCAGTCTGAACTTGAAAAAAAAATAGTTCCGATGACTGTCAACTCAACCAAACATTTCAAATATCATTTCAAAAACTCTTAATTTCGGTTCAAGTTATCTTAGGTTGCTAGAATTAAGACCAAGAACGTGCGCTGTAAGAATTTTATTTAAACAATTAAATTGTAACACAAATCGCAGTGAATTAAACGTAAATTAACCCGCTGAAACGGAACCTGATCGTGGAAATAACAATACTTCTCTGAATCATCAAGACGTTTCACTATGGGTATTTTTATGAGATCACTTTTATTATTATTATTTTAAAAAATGCACATGTCCAAGGACTTAAAATGCATAATGAAGATAGAAGGTAAGAGTGTTCTCAAATGCGAGAGATGATGTGAGCAAAAGAAGCGGTGTGACTGGGAAGAAGACGTATTCACGATAGAGGCAATCAGATAGATGAAATGGTAAGAAATGTATTGAATGCGGTTCCAAAAGACAATGAAAAGTATATGTCATACAGTCATAAAGCTATAGAAAGACATGTTGACGAGCTGATTATCCAATATAGGCCCTAGACCTACACTGTATAATTTGTAGGAACACATTTAATATCTTGATCAAATCTAAATATGCAAACAGATTTTGAACATGAATGCTGTTACCGTATGCGAGTTGGCACCACTGGCTCAATTTCTTCCGAATTCTATATTCCAGACTGTTATCGTGAATGCATGGTTTAAGCGGACAGTTCCTTCAGGGTATACATCTTTAGATGTTACAATGCAATTTAAAAGAAAATACTGGATTCAGCGATTCAAAATACAATTCCTTTTGACATAAAATTCATCCTGTGATTAAGCGCTCAGCGGATGTCGAAGTTCTGCATTGACAGTTGCGTGTCGCCTGTCGATTTGTTTTCAATTCAAGTGTCCCTCTAAAATATTGGAACAGTCCGACAGCGACCTCAGTCCTCAATGAGGATTTAAGTTTAAAATAAGAAGTGCATAAGCAAAAACAATTCGGAAGTCATGCATAAATCTGGCACTGACCAAGTGGACAAATGGTGAGAAAAAAACATTTTATTGACTATGTCTTTCCCAAGAAATCATTGGTGTCGTCGCGTTATAGCACGTATGATTATACATGGAATCTCATTTTGATACCATAAGGCATTTTAGCAATACTTACGTTCATATGCATAATGCATCCAGGAAGACAGGAAATTATACTGGCGACAGATGACACAGAAAATGTTAACTTCGACCAATAATATAAGCTAATATAGCCTTGGGGTTTCTTTAAGATACAATATGTACACTAAAACTGCATTCGTTACTTAATGGCATGTCTTTATACATCAGAAAGTTGATCAAACTGTAACTGGGCATGTTGTTCCCATTTTAGCAAATCAAAACAGCAATCATTTGTGTATAGGCTTGTATATCGTATGATGTAAGTTATAGTATGCACGCAACGAGATTTATATGCTGCAGAATCTTGATCTGGTATGACACAACTTCTATTAAAAATGGCTACAACTTAGTACAACTTATATCATATAATTATTATTGTTTTATCATAGGAGGTCGATGAAGAAGAGCGGAAACGAGCGCGACGCGAACGCAATCGTTTGGCCGCAGCAAGATGCCGTGACAGACGAAGAGAAAAAACAGCAAGTTTGGTGCAGGTAAGCAGACGATAATAAGGCTTTTCACACTGAGCCGGTGATCGATCGACTTTTGCGATCGATCGCTATCTGTAGACTTCAAACCAGCCACCAAATTCATTATAATACTTTGCAAACTCTGACACACATACCGTTGTTGTGCTTCCTCAAATAACAGCACACGTTCGTTCACTAATGCAAGTTACGTAAGAGTCTATCCGCCATGTTGAATTTCCTTACTCAGCCCGTTCAATTTCACGAGCGGAAAACTCACAATTTCTGTGCGGAAACAAACCAAGGTGACAAATCATATCACTTAAAAGATGGGCTTATACCTCAGCATTAAAAAACTGTTCGACAACCACTGCCGTAAATGCCTCAAAAAGAGGTATTTCGTGAGAGTAGCAGCTCATTAAATACTTCCTTTGGAAAACTTTTACATCGTAACTAAGGCGCTATTGCGCATGTGCGTCTAGTATTCAGAAAACGACTGCACTAGTCTTGAAAAACGGCGATCGATCGCAAAAGTCGATCGATCACCGGCTCAGTGTGAAAAGCCTTAATATACGCTGAGCTGCACAAAATAAAAAGCAAATCTATTCGCAAATTGTCTATATATAATTCATAATACGCCACCCCTCCATGAACCCAAGATTCAATGAAGTGTTTCATTGTGCATGCATGTGTTCTATCACGAAAATAATGTATGATCTGTGTTACTTTTAGTTCGTAGGTCAACTAAACAATAAAGGTTCGACTTTGAACCCTTTTGTCCTCTCTCACTCTCACTTACTCTCTCTCTCTCTGTTCTCTAACTCAAAATGGTTCTAAACATGCTAAAAGAAGCCATCAAAATATGCTTTGAAGACCATTTGGAGTTCTTTTACAAACCATTTTAGTGTTGTAGGCCTATATTTGAAAAAAAAAACGTTAATATGGTTCAAATAGAGGGTTCTTTTAAGAACCAAAATGGTTCAAGAAATCTCGAAATGGTTCCTTATGGAACCAAAATGGCTCCAAATCCATGGGGCTATTTTGTGTGAGGGTGCGGGTTCCAAATAAAGAGTCTATAAAGGATAAAATAGGTTGTAATTTTGGAGTGTGCAGTTGACCATGTGATATGCTTGTGTGGTGCAATTCAAACATTCTCTTGTTCCAGTGGCCCGTGAAATACTGGATGATCTGGATCGGAATAATGAAAAACCGGATCGGTCTCGAACTTAATTGCCTTTCATTTTGACTTTGTTGGGTATAACTTTTTACATGTTTGTGCGCTTTGCGCACATTTTGGGGGGAAAGAAAACAATATACGGGCAGCCTAGACCTACATCGGCTTCCCCCACTCTTTGACTTGTATTTTGAATGGTACGCTATCTAATTTAGTCAAATCTACAATATATTTCATTGTAGAACCATCACTACCTTTTACAAAACATTTGTACACGCTGAATAGTTTAGAACGGTTTCAAGATGAGGGACCAAAATGCCTCTTGGAGAGAAAAACCCTGAACTATTCTACTTTAATCTAAGAGGTTCTTTATATAAACCCTCGTCATTTACTTTTATTTTACTGTTTCTTGCGCCCTATAAAACCCCCTTCAAGTTCTGATGCCAAATGATTTAATGTAATTGTAAATTTTGTCAATTGCCATTTTACGCTCTTTTCATTTCCCAAACAAACATCCACCGGGCCGGCCAGGTATAGTAGGCCTACAGGGTGATCTCAGAGTGATGGACGTGCAGGGAAGTGGCAATTGCCCCTTTCGGGAGAAAAGTTAAAACACGCCCAGTACGACACATGCAGGCATTATCACAGCCACTTGATTTTGGTATCAATGGTGGTCCTCCTCTTTCCACTGTGGTCCTCCTCTTTCCAACTAAAAGACTAAGCGTTTTTAGAGTGTTTTAGTACTAAAATGTTTTTGAGTCAGTAAAATTGCAAAATATCAATGCCCCCTATATCCAGTATTTCCATACTTTCTTAACCAATGACGTAATATAGTGGTGTTATAGAGAATGTTTGTACTTATTTCGATACCAATGGAAAGGTGAAAATGTATAAGCTATTAATAGGAATCTGATGTTTCAATAAGGAAATTCGAAGGGATGGTATAGGTTCATGTGTTGTTACAAAAATGGATCAGGTAGACGAAGGGATGATTTTCTTTTCATATAGAATGCTACAAAGCAAAAATTAAATCTGTTAGCACATTACGTGCACTTCTATTTACAAAATGCATTTTCTTTTAAATATATCCACATTTTGTATTTTATAAATACGGAATTGTTAATTTACCCCGTGCGTGGCCCGTGTTCCCTCGATCGTCTTGACAAATATGATTTTTATTAAAACTTCCCTGAAAACTTTAAAATCTATGATCCTCTTTCTTGAAATTCGGTACATCTTGAGTAAATGGATCAAATGTTGCCAAGGGGAACGGAATTGTCGAAATGGCGTGTGCACACTTGTACAATGAAGACAGAGATATACATTATATTGAAAGAATTAAGTAACTTTTATTACAGTGATGTCTGCATGGTATGATATTTTCTTAGTATTTGTATAATAACCAATAATAACAAAAATGTTATTATTGGGCATTTTTCAAATTTTCTTGGACAGGAAATTCATAAAGTTTGCTTTCGTAGTGTCGATTTCACATTCGTCCACTCGCGATTCTCTTCAAGGGAAATTCCCACGTGTTCCCGGGCCTAATTTCTAGTTCCCTTCCCTATAACAACGGTATTCCGTGTTGTTGACAAAGGTCACATCCCTGGAGATTATCCTCTCCTGTTAGTAACACTGATTTCTAAAACCCGGCCGAGGTGTATGTGTGTATGTAGGACGGTGTGTGTGTGTGTGTGTGTGCGCGTGCGTGTGTGTGTGTGGGTGGGAGGTGGTCAAACAGGAGCAACTCCTATTTTGGAGATGACGCGTATGTAAGGCTTGAAGACCCCATTTTCAGCATCGTTGTCACCCAATGACGCCGTATTTTGTGAAAATTATACCGCTGTCATGCACCAGACCATTATTTTGAACGTCCTTTGTGAAAGTGCCAGCCTTACAACATATTCATTTCATATGTGAGTTCCCCCAGGGTCATACGTAGTGGGTTGTAATCTGAATTGAATTGGTTTGCAGTTTCATTCTTAAAATCTAATCAGGTTGAGAACTCTTCAACCGCGCTTCCTTCCACCAAGTTACTTAATTTTACGCCTTATGGAACTCCAGATATTGGCAGTTGCATTTGAAAAATTTAAAGGCTGACTCAGAGATTTTCCGAGGAGGGCGCCCTCAATTTTCAAACAAATCGTGTTTTTTGCATATACATAATTTGTTATACACAGTATCCTATGGCACGTAATACTATTCATAAATGTTTGCTGCATTAAAACAGAAAATCCGATTCATCTCAAACTTTGGAATTGTGCATTTTACGTTACTATCGTTAGTTCTAGTTGACTATTTTTAATTATTACATATTTTGAAATCTCTGAGTCAGTTTAAAGAATTTCCCCTTTAATGGTCTACATGCCCTTGACCCTATTTATAATTCACACAAAAGATGCATAATGATGAGCTTTCATATGGCAAAGGGATTTTGCATATGCAATGTACCGTTTTGGTTATACAGCAATTACTCATATTTAATTAGCTCATTTGCATCAAAGAATGCCATTTAATTGGCCCACATGCTCTTTGACCACAATTATGATTCACACAAAAGATGAATGGTATAGCAGTCTTTCTTGAAGCGAAGGAATCGTGTATATTCGATGTACCGTTTCAAAGATAAAGAACCTACTTCGATGACAGATGGAGAGTTCTTGATCTCTCAACGGCCAAAGAGCGAAGGAGGATCTTGTATCCCAACGGTCAATAGGACGGTGTTAAGCACATCGCCGTAGATCAAATAACAGCAATGGCCAATGTGTTCCAAGTCAGAGGCGAGCTGCACATACCGTAAAATTCGGCTGCTGATATGTCCGGAACCAAGCTGCTCAGGACCAATCACCCGTTCAGTTGCCAGATCCGGACTAAAACATGTTTAGCAAAACTTTGATTACGAAAACTTAAGAAAGAATTTGATTGCTAAATGGAAGACAGATGGGCGGCCGTCTAACAGTGACTCCATGAAGGGCCTGCGGGAACTCGGCACACCATCACGATATGTTGGTCCTGATAAGCATGATAAGTGTCGTCTGCCTGCGCCTGCCTTCAAACCCTTCCTCACATCAAATATACCAAACAGTGAAAACACATTTAACTTTTTATGGGTTGTGCTGATGCTGGAATCGACATCATCGGCATTCAGGAGCATCGCCTAACTACTATCTAATCCAACTGATGAGTTCTGGTCAGACGATAGGAAATGGGTATTTATGGATCCGCCACAGACAAAAGACAAGGAAGGGTTGCAATGTTGCAATACTAATGTCTAAACATATCTACAAATCCCTACAGAGTGTGCAAGTCGTCTCCAGCAGAGTCTTGTCTGCAACTTTTTTATGGAAATCCTCTGTTAACAGTCACTACTGCATGTATACGCCCCAACTGAATATTCGTCCGTAGAAGATAAGGATGTTTTTTATTCTACACTTCCTGTATGGCCATGATCAAGTCAAACGTCGTAACATCCACAGAGTACTAACTTCAATGCTACCGTTGGACTTGACAGCTATTCATCACATCCAGCTGTCATTGGACACCCCAGACAATGGTGAAAAGTTAGTCAAAACGCGGGGGGAAACAACCTACATCCCGCACAAATGAGATTCTCTCATCCTACACTCTCAGAAAAAAGGGTTCACTTAAACCTTTTTTGTCCCGTATATAGAATCCCAAGAGCTCTTACGGTTCTATAAAGAACCTTAAAAGGTTCTACAAAGAACTTTCAAAATTTAGGTAGGCCTAGGAAATTTCTTTATGAGCTCATTACAAAGTTTAGAATAGTGACAAACAGTGCTTACAATATTAATCTTTTTTTTTTTACAAACTCATTTTTTGGCCAAAGACATTTTTTGAAGAACCTTAAAGGGTTCTTTACTAGGGTTTCAAAAAGGGTTCTTCACTAAAATAAGGTGCTTCAATGAACAATTTTCTTGGCTGAAGAACCTTTTTTGGTTCTTCAAAGAACCCATGGGTTATAAAAAATTACCAGTAAAGAACCCTTAAAGGTTCTTCAACCAGTGAAGAACCCTATTTGAAACCCTAGTAAAGAACCCTATAAGGTTCTTCAAAAAGTTTCTTGGGCCAAAATATAAAGTTTGTAAAACCAAAAAAGATTAATATTGTTAACACTGTTTGTCACTCTTCTAAGCTTTGTGATGAGCTCATAAAGAAACTTCCTAGGCTTACCTAAATTTTGAAGGTTCTTTGTAGAACCTTTTAAGGTTCTTTATAGAAACGTAAGAGCTCTTAGGGTTCTATATACGGGACAAAAAAGGGTTCTTAAATGAACCCTTTTTTCTGAGAGTGTATAGAAGTCTTCTCTGGACATGGATTCATCCTACAGGGGACATATCAGCTAGACCACATCTTGATAAACAGCAACTCTTACAATTGCCGTGAATACAACTCTGTGGAAGACTCTGACCATCGTATTGTCAGCATTAGGTTAGCCACCAGTTTGAGAACTAGCAAACGAAATCCTTGCAGAAGACCACAGTTCAACTGGAAAAAGCTATATGATGTTGCTACAAGAGATAAGTTGAGCTTTCCAACCGTTTTGAAGCCTTTCAAAATGACGACATATCATCTTTTGAAACTGTTGTGAAGGAAGTGGCTGAAAATGTGTTAGGCAGATGCAGACCACATGGGATGCCAGGCTGTGTATCAGAGGAAACTCTGAAGTTGAAAGAAGAAATAGATGTGGTCAAAAAGAGGTTCTTTATATCAAAATCTCACCAGTCCAAAAGAAGTTGAGGAAGCTTAACCATGTTAACTCCTTGCTTAATGAATCATACAAAATGGATGAGACTGCAGTACTTGGCAAACAGATAGATAAACTCAATTTAGCTGATGAACTATCGGGGAAAGATATGAGACAAGGCATCAAGGTCAAGAAGAGCGATGGCACAGTCCTAGCAGGGATGCAGAATTACTGGCTGAATGGAGAGAATATTTCAGCTCTATGTTAAACAATGATGTCAACCCACCAACTGAACTATCACCATGTGCTGTGGAGGAGTACAGCACTGATCCACCTTCACGAGAGGAGACAGTAAACGCTATCAGAGCCATCAAAATAAATAAGGCAGCAGCCCGGGGCAGCAGGTCTTGATTGTGCATTAACTGCTGAGGCACTGCAGGCAGGAGACAAGATGATGTTTTCCACAAAAATATTGCCATTTAGAACCTAAAATGCAATTGTAATTAGAACAAAATGCGCGAAAAGCGCGCGGAAATTTACAATTTTTAACTATTATGGTAAAATATGAGGTTATTTTGGTCAAAAACACATGAATGGGC
>JAMKCH010086014.1:0-16154 GCA_023653785.1 Ophioderma brevispina
TTTTGAAAATAAAAAATAAATTGAGGCGCCTCAAAAAGGAAAGCGGGGCGAGGACCGAGAAACATTTTTTTTTCTTTTCACTTTATATCTGATGCGCAATTGGGATTTCCCCGGTTTCATTAGTGACAACCTCAAGAACACGGACAAGGGCAGGAGTGTGTTGTACATGAAACAGTACTAATGCATTCTAATTTACAGATCAATGATCAATCCCATCTGTAGAGTACGGGTTGAAGCTGCCCCCCATCATCAATGCCACTCCTGTTGTATTTTGTATCGCTAAGCTATAACTCTCTGGCAATATGCTAAAATGGTCATACATGTGTCAGAAGTAATAACTATAAATAGCGACCATACCAGAGAAGATATTTCTCATTTCTCTGGACCATAATCATTGTAATGTAGGCAATGTGGTATGTACCAATCGCTGAACTCACTGTGTTGCCCCTTGTTGACTGTTTTTCTTGATGACAGCCCGCAGCTCGCCATGCATAACAGACGATAAGGCCGGCCAAGGACAACTTTTTATCAACGAGGTCACGTAATGTTGTAATTGCCTCCTTGGTGAACACCGGGGGGCCAAGACAAAACAAACGAGATCTCGTGGTTGTAATATATACAAATCGATTGGTGCAACCCTCATGACTACGGCGGTGGGGAGTAAGATCGTGCATATTAACTTAGCTAGCCTATAGTTGCCGTAGCACGTGGGAAAATGTTTGATGTTTCGCCCAAGCCCATCATAATTGCCGTACCTTTCCGGGGAGTCTGTGACATAGAATACACCGTGGGAAATACGGGACCGCCGTAATATTGCAAGGAACGATCTTTCTGACAGTTATTTTTATTTTCGGTGATACCCTTGACTAGATGTAGCTACAAAACACCATTCTACATGATTAGGCATACCCACAACGGAGCGTGAATCGATCGATTTCTAATAGACCAGAGAAGAACACAACGAGAATTCTTTACCAAATGCCAGAGACCGTCGTCAGGGGCGTAATCTAATGCACGGCGCATAGTCCCCCCGAACATCACGAATATTACCATTTCCCTCCACTTTCCCTCCAATTCTAAAGATCCCACAGCCCGAAAATCCCCCCCCGAGCGGCCAAAACATTCCCCTATTTCGGGATAATCGCCTATGAAGTCCTGTCCCATATCCCTCCCTACCCCCTAAACCAAAATTTCATTTTCATCGACGTATATAAAAAATTGAAGCCCCTGATAGTCGTCACACCTAACGAAATCGAGATTCGCCCATCATTACTAACACCCTCGCTGCGCTAGCAAAGCGCGAGGGTGAAAAACCAAAACAACTTGAATAAACTGAGTGGTGGAGTGAGCGAGCGAGCGAGCGAGCGAGCGAGCGAGCCGAGTGACAAGTACTACCATCATTAATGCTTTAGTACTGAATTAGTATGTAAACCCCCAAAAAAAGTAATTACAAACGATTGGCCAACCGGCAGACTAACTTTACTGACACAACATTCCCTTTTTTTCCTCCACAACTTTACAATGATCATTGGTCCATGTGATGAAAGCTTTGGAAGATGACAAGTAAATCAACTAAACTATTCATCACTTTTTCATAATAATGATCATTACAGTGTAGCCAGTATTAATTCTTTAAGAAAGAAGAATACATGTTTACATCACAGCTGAATGCTGGGTCAGTAAAAAAAGAATATAAATAATTCATCAGCCAGGCCTGTTACTGAAAGGGAGACTAATTTTAGACTTGGGTTTAAACCGGGTTAGTCCCTACAGGAGTGGACCTTTTTTCCTTCCAACATACTCTAAAAATGTCCTGTAACGGTTGAGAATTTCCCGTCCCTCATGTCCGGCCCATCCCATGAGAATTTTTCTCATCTGTTACATTTAAACTTTTACAGTATTTTGAATAAAAAGTCCACTCATGCAAGACTAACACTGGTTTAAACCCATGACTAAAGTTAACTCCCTTTCAGAATACGAGCCCAGAGTGTGAGGCTGAATTCAAGGTTCCGTCGCACGTTTGGCTGAGCAATTACCCCGGGAGTCAAATATTTCATCAAATAGAAGGCTCCCAAATCAATGTCGTCATAGTATCCATGGGTAAAGTAATGGTCCGTTTCAAAATTAAGATTGATGGCTTTCATGTCAATTATAGATTTCTCACAAATAATGTAATCTTATAGATTTTCTGGTCAGTTTGGTTCTAGTCAGGATTGAAATTCTATCAGTTTACTCAGTGAAAGTTTTCACGTAACATGCCCGAGTGCCTGTTACAAGACCTCCACGACTACGGTTGCCCAAAGACCCCTACTATTATTCATTCACCTTAGGCCCCCCATATCTTGTTGTTGCCCACACCAAAAGCCCCCTTCTTTTTTTATCATGTTACTTTCAAAAATAAGTAATTATCCAAATACCCAATTTATAACCATCAGTTAAAAATCAGACGAGACTCGACGAGACGAGATCTCGAGAGGGAGACGAGACGCAACTTCCACAAACACTAACACAATACCATTACCATTTTTTTTTCAGTCATAATGCAGATTAGCAATCAAAAGTTAAAATCAGTGACAAAACAATTCAAGTCCAATATTCCTCCCCTACATCGTTTCTACTTGTCGTAATTTTTGTCAACAAGTCAAATCATCTTGGGCCAATGAAGGCAAATTTTGTCCACAGATTTCTGTAAATAGGGGCCCCCATGGCCCTGACATCAAGTTCTATATTAGTTGCCCTCATTCTGAATTACTAAACTTAGTATCTTAAACTGGTTTGATGTACTCAACCCTACTGTAAACAAGACAGAGGACAGACAGCTATTGATTTCTCACTTATGACCCAAACCATACCTTATTCTTCTATATTAAAATAGGAGACATGTACACTGTCACTAGCCTACTGGTGTTCTAAAATGAGCCATTCACTGAAGACACCCCTGTCAACAGAGGACAAGCAGACCTTGGCTCTCTGCTACATTACTTGGGTGTTTACAGAAATATGTCATGATTTCTGAATATTTGGAAAATTTGGGTTATGGATGACAGCTTAAAGTAACGAGATTAACATATAATCAAATAAGTTGAAAATTGTCCACATTGTTGAGTATTTTGCCCTTTTTATTTCTCCCCCCCAATAGCTTTACTCGAAAACGATTCCGACAAATCCACATCGCAGGCAAATGGTGACGTCAAAGTGATGAACCAGCCATAATTTACGTCGTTGTGACCATCATATCGCATGTTGCCACTTTCCTAATAATGCGATCGGTGTGGGTTTTTTTTAAATTTCTATCAATAATTAAATTACAACACACGGAAATGAAACAAAATATTCAATTCTGAACTTTATATTTTCAAATTTTATTATTACTTTCATTATCCCCAATATTACATTGTCACACTAACAATTCGAGTCAACACGATGTTTTGGTCATCCCTTTGACGTCACGAGGAGAGCCAAATTGGGCGCTTTTGATCATGAAGCCGTGGCGAAAAATCCGCTCGTTTTCTTCGTATGTCAAGAAAGCAACAATTAAAAAAAAAAAAAAAAAAAAAAACAAATCAAATTGTATTATTTTTTCGGGAATTTGTGATGAAGGTACATATATTTTATGAATGCAAGTCAAACTGAGCTGACAAACATCTGACGAGATTCCTTGAAGGTTCTGGAAAGAGCCGTTCACTGAAGACCTCACTTGTCAACAGAGAACACGCAGACCTCACCTCTCTGCTAAAATAGAGTAAAGGTGGCTCGGAAAGAGCAATTCTATGAAGACTGCTCCTGTCGACAGAGAACAAACAGACTTGCTTATCTGCTAAAATAGAGTAAAGGTGGCTGGAAAAGAATTGTTTCAGCTGAAGACTCCCCCTGGTCAATATAGACCCAGCAGAACCTTGCCTATCTGCTACATAGAGTTGAGATGTGGTTCGAGAGCCATTCACTGTTGACTGTCACTGTCAACAGAGAACCAAGCAGACCTCACCATCTGATCAAATAATAGTTAAGGCGGCTCTGAAAAGAGCAGCCACTGACACAGTCCCTTGTCAACAAGAATAAGCGACCTTCGGCCCATCTTCTAAATGTTTTAAGGTGGCTCTGAAAAGAGCCATTTACTGAAGAACACCCCTTGTCAATAAAACAAGTAGACCTCACCTATTTGCTAAAATAGAGTTAAGGTGGCCCTGAAAAGAGCCATTCACTGAAGACAGTCCTTGTCAACAGAGAACAAGAAGCCCTTGTCTCTCTGCTACAATAGAGTTAAAGGAAATATGGCATGATTCTGAAATTTGAAATTTGGTATGGATGGAAAGCTTAAGTAACGATAGAGTAATATAAATCAAAATAAGTTTGAAAATTGTCCACATTGTTGATATTTTGCCCTTTTAATTTTCGCCCAATTAGCTTACTCGAAAACGATTCCGACAAATCCACATCGAAGGCAAATGGGTGACGGTCAAAGTGATGACCATCCATAATTTACGTCGTTGTGACCATCATATCGCAGTGTTGCCACTTTCCTATAACTGCGATCGATGTGTTTTTATATCAATAATAATTAAAACACAACGAAATGAAACAAAATATGTCATTCTGTAACTTATTTTCAAATTTTATTATTACTTTCATTAATCCATCAATATTACAGTGTCAGCAATAACAATTCGAGTCAACACGATGTTTTGGTCATCACTTTGACGTCACGAGGAGAGCAAAATTGGGCGCTTTTGATCAATGAAGCCGTGGCGAAAAATCCGCTTGTTTTCTTCGTATGTCAAGAAAGCAAAAATTAAAATGCCTCTATTTTGTTAATTTTACATCAAATTGTATTATTTTTTCGGGAATTTGTGATGTATGTACATATATTTTATGAATGCAAGTCAAACTGAGCTTGACAAAAATCTTGACATATTTCCTTTAAGGTTGCTCTGAAAAGAGCCGTTCACTGAAGACTCACTTGTCAACAGAGAACAAGCAGACCTCACCTATCTGCTAAAATAGAGTAAAGGTGGCTCGGAAAAGAGCAATTCTATGAAGACTGCTCCTGTCGACAGAGAACAAACAGACCTTGCTTATCTGCTAACATAGAGTAAAGGTGGCTCGGAAAAGAATCGTTCACTGAAGACTCCCCCTTGTCAATAGAGAACAAGCAGACCTTGCCTATCTGCTAACATAGAGTTTAGGTGGTTCTGAAGAGCCATTCACTGTTGACTGTCACTTGTCAACAGAAAACAAGCAGACCTCACCTATCTGATAAAATAAGAGTTAAGGCGGCTCTGAAAAGAGCAGCCCACTGAAGACAGTCCCTTGTCAACAGAGAATAAGCAGACTTCGCCCATCTGCTAAAATAGTTTTAAGGTGGCTCTGAAAAGAGCCATTTACTGAAGAACACCCCTTGTCAATAAAACAAGTAGACCTCACCTATTTGCTAAAATAGAGTTAAGGTGGCTCTGAAAAGAGCCATTCACTGAAGACTGCCCATCAACAGAATGAGCACACCTCACCTATTTGCTAAAATGCTTTAAAAGAGTTAGTGGTACTAACAGAGTAGGTTGCCGTATCTATACCTCTGTGTTTTAGCCCACCCCTTGCATATTTATGCAGACTGGCATTCTGTGATCACTGATAAAAGTTTTCAATTAAGGGGTTTGACATATTAGCGAATTACAAGATACAATTTTCTATAATTCAAATGTATATGGTATTTTCAATGGTGCTGATCAAGAATATGAAATAAAAAGAGTGTGTCACCGGCTTCGTTTTTGTGCTACAGCCAAAAATAAAAGGGTATCTGTTCGCTTTTTAAACCACATACGTCTATTTGAAAAGTAAAAATTAATGCTTGAATCGCTTAAAAATAAAAACTACTGAATAGATTTTTTTTTAAAATTTCAAGTACGTTGAGGTCCCAATGTGGTTCTTCAAAATTTTGAAAAAAATAGGGGTCGTTGACTTACTTTTTCCACTACATGCCTAAAACCACTCAAATTTTATCAATTTGGGCACCTCGTTGGGCAGCAAGAAAAATCTGTGCTACATTCGGTACACAGCAAAGCAGGAATGCAGGCGAAGAGATGTGCGATTTGAATAGACGCAAAAAAATGCACGGTTGTCCGCGGTATCTGCGATTTATTCCTTCGCACCTCAAAATGCAAATTCTTATTTTGTCGGTGACTGGGCTCTAAAGAGAATGCCGAAGGTGTCAAACCCCTTAAGCTTTCATTTCAGTATTGTTCACATATTTTCTCTAACATATTCACCCTTAAGCAAAGCAAGTCAATGCACTCAATGTTACCAGCACTTAAAACCTTGTACACAAATCCAAATGTCCAAAAACTATCTTTTTTTTACTCCAGCTATGTATTTGTTATTTTGTGACCCTTTTATTTTTAGAAACATGAAATACAAATTAGTAACGGTTCTTGTTAAGCTATTGTGGAGTACTTACCTATTGAGAGTCACATACAATGAGTAAAAATCGATCCAAATGTTGACCAAACAATACCACCGGATGTCATGAAATGAAAAAGAAGAAAACAGAAAAATTAAAGAGTGTATTCACCACTTGATTGATTAACCCCCTTGGTACTGCACTCTTTTTCTTACAGTGTTTCCAATTGGTTAATTTAGAAGAGGTTAATGGTTGATATTTTAGATTGGAGTACATTGGTACAGAAACAATGCATGCTCACTCAGTTCGATGATGAATAAAAGCACAAGCCCTGCAGGGGCGTGTGCCATTACGAGTCTGGTCAAACTGACGCAAGTGCATTGATTTTTGCCAATGCACTCAAAAACTACAAATATTCAGACATTAACCTAATTCATAAATGTTAATACAGCACATATTTTGTAAATTAATAAATCCAACGTCATGCAAACATTCTAAGCACACCTTGTGTGCTCACTGCAATGATATATCAATGCATGATTATTATCAAATGAGATTTCTTCTCAGATACTAAGCATTTTTGAGTAACCAATGAAAATAGACTTTCTAAATGCATACACTATGAGTTACAATATGCTCATCCACCAAGGACACAGTTCAGTGGGTTGTACTTGTACATACATTGACATGAACTGACCGTGTGTGATCTGGGTATCATATATCATACCCAAAAACCAGGGAGTGTATTTTCTAAATACATTGGTGAATGAAAGCGACTGAACTGTGCCAAGGGAATTTAGATGTTACTAGCTCATAGTGATAAGACTAATTCTCCTCAGCTCAGCCCTACTGACATTCTTACAATTGCACTGATTGGCTCACACAGCTGTTTGAAAGTCTCGTTTATTATGACAAAATCAGAATTAAACAAAAAAATATCACCGGTGACACAGTTTTGACAACTGATTTGGGATATCTAGTCCACTAACTACATTCTGTGTATATTTTACGAAATTTCATTGCAGGCAAATATGATGTCTTAAAAATCTAGTTTTCAACGTCTTTCTATGGAGAATGGACATATAAAGGGCACTATAACATACAAATTGTGTCCTTCGTAGGCCTACATGGCAAGATTCCTGTAATGGATTTGTCTGATGTTTGCAGAGCTAATAGCTCTTGCATGTCCCTGCTTATATCAGTTGTCAAAATTATGTCACCACTGGTTAGAATTAAAAGAGAAAAATTGTATGGGGCCAAACAGCTGTGCCCAATAAATCGTATAACCTTCTTTGTAACCAAACTTCTCAGAGGGTTAGAAGTGATGGGTGAACCACAGACCACTTAATTTAGTAATCTAAGATCTCGGTGTACTATCTCTCTAGACATGTCATTTATGTTTTACTTTAAAATGGTCATGCCCTCCAGCACATCAAATAATTTGTATTCTGTTTGTTCATATTTAAATTCAATATTATATAGGGCACTACATTTTTTTGCTTTAAATTTTGACCAAAAATGTTGAAGAATTTGTGCACATTGGGATTGAAGTAAACTTGCATTTTAACAAATATAAATCAAAAGAGTATTGGTTCAAAATACACATCATACCGGTTACAAACTACATAGTTCTCTGGTCACACAGTCTGCTAGGAATGTGATGAACACACCAAACTTCAGAACTTACTTGTGCCAGACTCTTAAAAATAATTTGTCCTAGTTTACACAGAGAACTATGTGGTTTTGAATCAATTAAAATTTGCACTTTACAGAACTCAAAAATCAATCAATTATCAATTCAGAGTATTAAATGCAGGGGCGTAGCAGAGGTCACTTGTCAGATGAGGCAGATTTTCCTGGTTGGAGGTAAAAAATTCCTAGTGAGCAGGCAAAAAAGGGCTGATTTGGCATGATTTTTAAGCTTTTTTTCCAGTCAAAGCTCTCTGGGATGCCAACCGCCCCCCACCTGTTATGCTACTGCTTAAATGTACCTTTGTTAAAAGGGCACCACCTGATCCTCAGCATCGACCCCACCTTTTATACACTGTAAAAAGGGTGTCTTGGCGTCATATGTAAGACATGTCTTGGCAATAGACCAGTCTTCAACAATAGAAATAAAAGAAAATAGAACCAATAAAGACATAATCTAAGTCTAAGACACAAAGACATGTCTTCCAGCCAGACATGTCTCCAGATTGATGACAAAAGACACGTCTTACAAAACCAAAGTGTCTTGCATAAAACATGACTTGTGAATTAGTGTCTTGCAAAGAGATGTGACATTTGAACATGTCTTGCATTTAGACATGACTTTGTGTCTTAATAGATACATGTCTCAAAATTGATGACATGTGAAGCGTCTTTTCCCAAGACACCATTTTTACAGTGTACCATCAAACCTGAGATTTTGGTACTATTAGAAACCTTGTATTTTTTCTCATTTCATCTGCAAAATATATATTTTGACTGACTTCTTTCCCACCTTAATTGATGCTGAAGGCTAAAATACAGACTACTGCAATAGCACACAATTACCACTCACATTAAAATGATATGTTGTATTCAAATGAAATTTTGGTATTAAAGTATGTTGGTGATGGCCATTCCTACGAAAGAGCGAAAAATATATGTTGTAATCGAGTGGGGTACCTTTAAGTCCATTCCTTCATAAATTTGTGTTTGCTCTTTATCTTGGAAGAGTCATAACTTGGACAGATAGTAATGATATTTATGTTTCTGTTAAGCACTATCTTTTGTGACCCAATGTGATTAAATGGAATGATGTTGGCAATTACTTATGATTATGCAAAAAGAGCTTGATGGGCAAATTATACTCAAATATGATGCATCACTTCATAGGCAATGACCTGAAAATGAAGTTACTGGTGTTGAAAGAAAAGCCTGTAATCTCAGCTGTAAAATCATACCAAGGGCACTCCGTGGTCACAAAATTAATGAAGAACAAAATGGATGCATCCAAACAGTACTAAAGTTAGCAGGTCATTATTCTGTTATGTATTCCTACAAGAACACAATCAATTTCTTCATGGGAGTACCTTTGAAGTGACTGTTAAGTAGCCGCGGAGTACCCACCCACATGAGTACCACATAACCGGCCGCAAAAGTGGGGGTAATCATCCACCTAGGTACACACGCAGTACCTTAACCGCTAGTCACCCCATACGGGAGTACCTGCGTGGCTACTCCCATGCAAATGAGCTCTGAGCTCTGTGTGATTATTTTAGTAATCTTATCAATTATTTAACATTTTGGTCACATATGTTATATGTTTTTACATAAAATGTCATAGAGTTTTTTGGTGATGCTCAACTCAAATATAGATGTTACTAAGCTTGAAAATAATCACAAAGGGGTAAGCTGCAGAGGTACTCCACTACTGGTGGCTTACATGGGTACCTGTCAGTCACCTAGCTGGTAACTGCAGAGTACACTATAGAACGGGTACTGCTAAGTTAACATAACTGTTATGCACCCAGTGGCTTGTGTACTTCACAAGTACTTAGTTGTAGGTATTGCATCGATGGTGCATCGAGGGGGTACCCTTGGAGTAGAGCTTAGAGTACACATGGAATAGCCTAAGCTCTGGGTTATACTGTGAGAAGGAATCTGGCTGTGTAACTGTTTAAATGTTTAGCATTCACTTTACTATCATCATTGCTGTAGACGTGTGAGGGATGTTGGTACACTTTTATTTCATGCTGACTGTGGACATGTGGATGTTCACACTCTGCAACTAGGAGAAAATTGATGCGAACATTGCAAACCACTTGGGTTAGGGTTTGCAGTCTCACAGTTAGGAATCATACACAGGTATTCTTCCCTAAACTTGGAGAGTATACACTCACACTCAAATGTCCATGTGTGGCATATACACATTGAAGTTTATATACATTCACAGTCGCTGTGTCCTCTGTGGGGTGCCTGCCACCAAGGTATGTGTGGGTATTTTGTATTTTGAGGTCTAGCCAATTGGTTTTCTGATGAAGTAGAGAGTTGGAGTAATCTGTCCCACTCCAAAGCTAAATCCCAAGCCAGATAATTTTCATGGCTTCCAACTTTGGCTAGTAATAAATCACAGTAGTTTGAAAGTCTCATTTATTATGACAAAATGAAAACAAAGCAAATAATGTCAGGAGGGACAGTTAGGCATATAAGTATCCTTTGTAAATTTTACAAACTGTAATTGCTGACAACCAGGATTTTCAACCAAAAAAATAACCATTTTGTTAAAAACAGCTTTCAAAATGAATGTTCACACAAAAGAGTTAATGCCAAGAAACATGTTATCAAGCACATTGACATCCTGCCGCCTCATGTACAAATGTGACTTATTTTTTTGTAACTCCAAAGGTCTATAACCTTTCTTACATTATCTATAATTGGTCTATAACCTTTCTTACATCATCTATAATTGGTCTATAACCTTTCTTACATTATCTATAATTGGTCTATAACCTTTCTTACATTATCTCTAATTGGTCTATAACCTTTCTTACATTATCTATAATTGGTCTATAACCTTTCTTACATTATCTATAATTGGTCTATAACCTTTCTTACATTATCTACAATTGGTCTATAACCTTTCTTACATTATCTATAATTGGTCTATAACCTTTATTACATCATCTATAATTGGTCTATAACCTTTCTTACATTATCTATAATTGGTCTATAACCTTTCTTACATTATCTATAATTGGTCTATAACCTTTATTACATCATCTATAATTGGTCTATAACCTTTCTTACATTATCTATAATTGGTCTATAACCTTCCTTACATCATCTATAATTGGTCTATAACCTTTCTTACATTATCTATAATTGGTCCATTACATGATATACCTATGAATAACCAATCAAAATAGACCTTCTATATATCTAAACAAACCCACAAGCCTATCTTACCATGTCTCTGATTGGTTAAACTCATCATATAATCCTATATATGACCAATAAAATGGTTGTTAGTCATCAAGAGGGTTAAAAAAAGTAATCAAATATGCACTCAAAACCAACTTAAATCACACCTTACACAATGCTTGCATATGAACTTCAAGTCTCTACTCTTGTTAGTATATTACAAATGTTTTGAGGTTAACAGGACACCCTATAATCATCAATGAAAAATGCATTTCCAAAGGAAATAAAATGCTGAAAATTCATGATTTGGTATCTTATCCTTGCTGCATTTGATGCCTTATAAGTGCGCTGAATGTAAGTGTAAATTGAAAATGAAATCGGATCTCAGCTAGGAAAGAAAACAGAATAAGGGAGACCCAGAGGTCTTTTTATTCCCCTTCTTTTTTGGAAAAAATCATAAAAGAGGAGGGACTTTTATAATTCCAGTTATAGAATTGTGGTACACACGTAGAACCAGGACTTTTTCTTGATGTGTAAAATTACACATATTTTGACGAAATCTGAGCTCTGTACACTGAAAGACCCCATTAATCACCGGGGTTCAAACAAGAAACTGAGAATGCGTGCCCTAAGAGGACCAGTTTGGCTTACCCAGTTACAGGGTTTTGAATTTCGCATGTTATTTTTTACCCCTAACTACAGAGAATTGTTCCTTAAATTACAATCAAATGGCAACATTTTAAGACTAACATAAGATGATTTCTCTTCAAGAAATAGTTCAAACCCCAAGAGGGCCTGATTCCTTTGATGGAAGGGTATAAAAGTTATTGTTCCGCAACCTTCTGCTGTCATCTGTTCTGAAAGTTTGGCTTTGATTTGTTTGAAAGTGTTGTGTCAGTGGCCCTGACTTTCAAAATGGGGCAATGTATGCATATAGCATGCAACATGATGCGATGCATTCTCCCAATAGTATGGTTATCCTTTAATTTCAGTTACCTCTACAGACCTACTTATTAAATCTTTATTTTTTTATAATTCTATTCAAAGCAATGTTTATTTGTTTGTAATTTTGAGAGTTGTTCTCTATAATATATTAGTGGTAAATGAATATTAATAAATTGTGGTTGTGGTACTTTTTTTTTCAAAATTCTATCTTGCTTCATTTTGTGGCTTGGAAAAGTGTGCTACAGGTTGTTTTATTCAGATTGCTTTCAGCTTGACCAAAATTCATAACAATTGGTCTTTTCCTTTTGGCAATCACATGCATTGGAACAAAACTGGTATATGAAGAGACAAAAATACAACAAAGCTTGTGAATCACTCTGGCAGGATTGTTAGTACTGATATTATTATTATCAATATTATTATTATAACTTATCAATAATGTTAAGTCAGCTGAATTTCTTCTGATCTAATATTCTTTAGACGAAGTTTCACGGACAGCCATCACCACGTGCAATTAAAATGATACAAAAGAGTATACACAAGGGCATTTGGTATTTGCACTTCTAATGGAAATGCATGTGTGCTCATAAAAAAACATCATCCTTGAGGGACAACCTCACAGAGGTCACCCAAGTATTTGTTTTGAGTGATAAATGGAGTAGAAGAATTATTTTGCAAGATTAAGATGCTGTCAACCAATTGTGCTCCTGGAGCATAATATGTTTTCTCAGACATAAAACGAATATGGACTGCCTATGTTCATTGCAATAATACACTATCATTTGGTCAAATGTTGACTGGTCCATTTCACAAGCTGTGACTCATGAAGTTGATAAGTCACAATTTGACCTCATGATATATTTTTGTTTAGACCATGATTACAGTGATTTGAGCCACGTGATAGCTTTTACTATTACATGAAAAAAGAATCAGGTAATATCATGATATAAAACAAATATTGACTGCCTATATTTATGCAATAGTAAAAATATATCATTCGGTCAAATTTTGACTGCTCTATTTCACTTGGCTTTACCCATATTCTTCTTGCCTACCTTTTGGCACTTGGCTTTGCCTTGTTAGTTGTTATTTTGTTTTTAAAATAACAACACCACCACCAAAAAGAAGGCTAAAGAAGGGGAAAACACAGTCTGCAAAAAATATCGGAGCACTATTGAACTTTCATAAATATTTTCAAGAGTATCCTTCATTTTTGGTGAGCAATTTCTTGAACCTTCTTGCATATAGACCTATTTCCACAATGCAATTGCATGAAAATCCTCATTGCGACTACCGTGTTGCCGTTTATCCCATCACGTGGACTCCAGAAATCAGAAATTTGTGATTGAAGTAGATACCTGCACTACTGCAGCGTGATGTTGTACAAGGCACAACAGAAAGCAGTAAATGGTCCTGTATATTGTTTAGTCAATGCTAATCCGCATTTGATGTGAAAACATTCTCAAATATGCCTTCAAACTCTGTCATGAATTATCAACAGATTTATGGAAAGTCAGACTTGTTTCAAGTTGACAATTCATGCCAACCATTTTCTCTGATACAAGCATACAACTTTTCCAATGTATCAAAAGCAGAAGAGACCATTGTTTTGATTTACATGGCACCCTATGCTAAAGTCATAAAACAAAATCAATATGTGTATCGCACACACACAGGAAAATGCAAACTTTATTGTAAGATAGGGTTTTCAACTTGACATTTTAACCATAGCAGAAAAATGCAAATGAGCTAATTGTTTCCATTCATAATATGCAAAATTTAAATACCTAGAAAATGACATGGTTATTCATGAATATAGCTTGCTGACATAAATATTTTGAAATCTGACATTTTGCACTTTGGACATCATATGCAAATTGACAGCATGGGAAACATATGATGCATTTTTACGGCATGCTTACAGAAGAAGGATTCAAATACATAACAAAAACACTTTACCAAATTGCATGTTTCATTTGACCTTGGACTACAAAATATTTCATGGGAGCAGATAATTCTGAACATTTGGAAATTATGGGGTTCAGTGGACTTCAAGTTAAAACCCTGCATCCCATATATTTTCCACTCGGTTTTTATGATTATTTTTACTTGGTTGTGTATTTCTGCTATGGCCTGGAAATTGATATTGAAATAACAGTATTTGCAATGTTTGGGGATTGTATTAAAACATAGGAATATACTTAAACATTGTGTATAAGTTGCTTTTTTTCCCAAATCTATAATCCTCAAAATTCTATTCATCTGTCATTCAAGATGTTTGTGATATTAGCAATTTGCTTAACACATGGAGTTGTGGACAGTATGATATAAAACCATTTGTGAACTACATTGCACCTTAAGTTAAATAACTTTGACCGCTTCAACTGCACCATAAAGCTATCTTCAAATATATCATGGTGGCCATCTTAGACATCACCTTTGAAAAAAATAATAAAATAACAAATAATATGGGCCTCCCTCACCAAATTATGTCAAAAGTCCGGACGATCAACTGGTTTATTTTTTTACTTGGCCTAATAGAGTATGTTACATTCTCTGCAGTTTGGATTGCATGGTGTACTAGTGTACACACTGGTCTTATAATTAATAAGTTGTGGGTTCGAGTCTTGCTCCAGTCTTTATATTTTTATTTCTGAAATTTTATCAATCCATTCCTAGTATGCTAGTAACAATTAATAGCTGCCCTATGAAATGAGGACACATGTCGAGGGTTTAGTGCGAGAAGGTCCAATCTGTAGTAGCTGCTATTTGTCAGTTGTGTTCTTATTAAGTGTTATACCTGCCAAATCTAACACCTGGCAGCTATTGCAGATGGGGCCTTTTTGCCATAAACCCTCGATTTTATGTTCCAGTAGTTGTTGAACCGGTAGTGGTTGAACCTATTCCAACTTTGCAGATCATTTTCTACTTTGTTGGATTCACGTTGTTGCCTAATTAGTTAAAAACAACCAAACAAATAAATGAACTACCAAATAGTCCACCTAAAATACAAGTACAGCTTCATTTAATAACATTAATACCAATCACTCTCACCTAAACCACACACACACACAATTTCAAGGCAGCTTAACTAAAGCAGAAGTAATAACATAGAACTTGTTGTTGATTGGTGTAAGCCCTAAGACCAGGTTAAACAGCCAGGTATGCAATGAAGCATGCACACGGGGGAAATGGGGATTTGTAAGTGAGCTTTGTCGGCAAACAGCGTGCGGAAAGTGCAGGACCGAGGGCGGAAATTGTGCAATTGACCGGTGTGATTTAAAGTTTTCAACGGCATAATTAAGGTCAGTGGCACAAGACCATTATATTCCAAATGTATTTCATATTTGTAAATGCATAATAATAATAATTTTCCCTATCTCATTTATGTAATTATTTATCAATGGTACAAAATGAATGAAGAAAATGCTATGTACTGTAGTGCTAGAACTCAGTACTAGTAGTAATTCACTTAACATTCTAAAGTACAAAAATTTTAACTTAAATAGCACAACCTTTTTCAATCTCATTAAATGTTATCGATGGCAAAAAATGACTGAAGTAGATGATGGGTGCCAAAGAAATAGTAGTAGTAATTCACATAACATTCTACAGTAGAAGAATTTTAAACTTCTGAACTGATCTTCAGTGGTTTGTATCAAAGTATGTAAGAATCAAAAATACCACATCTTGTGTCAGTCTTTTGGAGGTTAAGTTCTGATCCAAAAAGGAAAGTAATTGTGACTATGAATTTCCATATGTTTTACTAGAGAATACCGAGTTTGAATTATGATACTAGTAGCCATGGTTTTAGGCTATGATTTCAACAGTTCACTGGTGAAAAAAATGCAAGCAAATTGTCTTGTCAAGACTAACTGTCTACTGATGATAGCAATGCAAGCTATCTACTGATGATAGCAATGCATACTAT